>CAJQZM010035986.1:0-27807 GCA_907164665.1 Colias nastes | reverse complement strand
GGGGCCAGCCCTGCCGTTTCATCATATGATCGAATGCCGCATCGCCTGGTCACCGGGCGAGGCACGCATCGCCATATGCGACGAGAACGGGTTGGTCGATTTCGCGCTCTGGCGCCCCGGCATGCCCGATGGCTACGGCGATATTCATGCCGTACGCGTGCAAAAATCCGCTCCGGCTCTGGGTGGTGCCTTCGTTCTGCTCGAAAACGGCTCTACCGGCTTTCTGACCGGCACACATGCCGAGGGCGCACTGGTAACGGCACGCGTCACGCGAAGTGCCCAGAACGGCAAGGGGCTTCGCCTCAAGCCCGATACTGCTGGGCGCGCCGGATACGTCAGCACCAGCACCGACAGCACGACACGCGATCGCCCGGTTCTGCTCGCTCATGGCCCCTCACCGCTCGAGGAACTGGCGGCGCGCTATCCCGAGGCACGGCTTTGCTGCGATGCTCCGGCTCTGATGGCGCTTGTCCCCCCAGCGCTCAGACCGCGTATCGACCGCGTCAGCCGCGCCTTCGACGATGTGCTCGAAGCGGAATGCGACGATCTGCTCTCCCCCCATGCCGAACTGGCTCATGGCGTGCGGGCCAGTTTCACCCCCACACCCGCCCTGACCGCGATCGATCTGGACGATCCGAACCCGGACCAGCGTCGGCAGATGGATGGGTTCAACGCCAACAGACACGCTTTTTCAGCTCTGGCACGCCAGATACGAATGCGCAATCTGAGCGGAGCCATTCTGGTCGATCCTGCCGGTGTTCCCCTGCGCAAGCGCCCTGCCCTTGGCAAGTTTCTGGCCGAGGCGCTGCAAGGCGACCCCATGCAGCCGAAGATGCTGGGCGCAACGGCTCTGGGGCTGCTTGAAATCGTTCGTACCAGAGGGCGTCCCCCCCTGCATGAAGCGCTTGCCAGTCCAGGCGGTCGCGGCCTTCTGGCCCTGCGCGAGATCCTGCGCGATCGCAATGACAGGCAACCCGGACGACAGCGCGGTGGCGCACCAGTGCTCAGGGCCTCGCTAGCCGTGACGCGCGCACTTGAAGCCGATCGCGACGCCCTCGCCCAGTTCTCGCTCGAATGGGGCGCAACCCTGAGCGTGACCATGATGCCGGATTATCCGGATTCCTACTGGAGCTTCGATCCATGAGTCTGTGTCCGATCTGCAAGAGCCCGACAAACCACGCCTATCGCCCGTTCTGCAGCAGACGATGTGCCGATGTCGATCTGGGTCGCTGGTTCAACGAGAGCTACAGCGTCCCGGCCCTTCCAGAGGAAGGAGACGAAAAAATCGCCTTTCCCCCGCTTGATCACCGGGACGGCTTGGAGTAAACCCCCTTTCACACCGTCAGGTGACGGTGCCCAAGTAGCTCAGTTGGTAGAGCATGCGACTGAAAATCGCAGTGTCACTGGTTCGATCCCGGTCTTGGGCACCATTTTCCCCCAAAAATCCATAATGACACGATGGAATGCTCTTCGAGCGAGTTCCGGTTGTCGCGCATAACCTGTCCGGTTCCATGCGCCATCTGAGTGACAACGGATTGGGGCATCGACGCCCCCATACTGCAATCCCGCCTGTCTGCTAGGCATACCAAGCTTGCAATACAGATTTCCCCGCAGGATCAGCGCAGGCCCATCGGTAGAAAACGCTTCGGCACAGATGCGATAAAAAGCGTCAGGCAGATGCACAGTAATGCGACATCCTTGAACAGAAATTCCCCTGCCAGAGTCCAGGCAATCGGATCTGTGGACAAACTCCATCTGACCACACCCGGCGTGGTGAAGAAAAAAGACCAGGTCACGGCAAATGTTCCAGTGGCCAGCAAGGCACTGATCATGGAAACGACTGGAACGAACGCCCCGAGAACAAGAAGCAGTGCAATGGTAAGTTCGGTACAGCCAAGAAAATACGCCTCACCGCGAACTCCAAATATCTGCAACCAGGAAACGAACGGACTATTTGAAATATAGACGGCGATACCCTGAGCTGATTGCGGCGTGAATTTCTGAATGCCGAATGCAACGAAAATCAGCACCATAACCCACCTCAACAGGGCCAGCGGCAATCTTGCTCCGTCACCGCGCTCGGCAATCCGGCATTCAGATACCAGCCCCGCCACACCTTTTCCGTCACGGGCTTCGGTCCTCCGCTCGGCAGGCTTCATCGTCTTTCCTTGCTGTTCATGAGTGCTTTCGCTCGGCACGGGTTTTTCTGCGCGTCAGGCGTTCGGACCGGAATCTGTACGCCATAAATGATGATCCTACACGATTGTCGCCCCTGCCCCAGCCTGCGCAGTCAAAACTCCGCCGGCAAGATAGAGGAAAAGCCAGGAATCACGCCTGGATGTCCGCTGGCCACGACATCTCCAGCGAGCAGCGCGTCACGCAGAGCGCCCGGGCACAGCGATAAACCCGTAATGATTGCGATACGGCGTTTTCAAATCCCTATCGCGCGAACAAACCAGTATTTTGAGATGCAATACTTATAAACACGGATTACGGACTTCGTTATAAATCTTTCATGAAAACAAAGTTTTTCATCTCGTCGAGTTGTCTGGTATTTTCGTGTTTTAACGAATAGATCGTCTGCCAGAAAACGATGGAGCTCGACCCAGGCTATGAAGCGTCTTGTAATTGATCTCGATGACACGCTCACTGTAAACAACCCCGATCTTTCGTACAGTGAGAAAGAACCGAACCTCCCGCTCATAGCCAAGCTGCGCGAATACAAGGCCATGGGCTTCGAGATCCTGATTCAGACTGCTCGAAACATGCGCACCTATCAGGGCTCTGTCGGCAAGATCAACGCAAATACCCTGCCTGTGATCATCGACTGGCTGAACAAGCACGACGTTCCTTATGACGAGATCTATGTCGGCAAGCCGTGGTGCGGCACCGAAGGGTTTTATGTCGACGATCGCGCTATTCGCCCCAGTGAATTTGTCTCGCTTTCGCTTTCCGAGATCAATGCCCTGATCGAGACAGGCAAATGAACCCCTCTTCCTCCATCGCCCTGATCATGTCCGGGGCTTATGTCACGCAGGAGCTGGTTGCCGAATTCGGCCAGCTGCCCCCGTCTTTCCTCCCTCTCGGTGTTGGTCGGCTTTATGACATTCAGGCTGACAGCCTGAGAGCGCAGGATATGGATATCAGCCAGATCTATCTGGCTGTTCCCGAGAGCTTCGAAGTTCCAGCCTATGATCTGCACCGGCTGGAGCAGAAAGGCGTTTCCCTGCTCGAACTGCCGGATGGCATTTCGCTGGGCGAAGCTGTCGTCTATGCCATCAATGTCCTGAATGCCTATTCGGTTGGCATTCATGTCCTGCATGGCGACACCGTTCTTGGAGAAATTCCGACGGGGCTCAATGTCGTTGCAAGCCATAAGGAAGGCGATGACTACTCATGGGCGGTCATCAATCATGAAGACGACGCGATCAGCAGCCTCGAGACGATCGAAGCCACGAGCGAAGAAGATCTCGAACGCCCCATCGCCTGCGGTTATTTCTCGTTTTCGAACGGGGTCGAGCTCGTTCGGGCCATCACCCAGGCGCGGGGCAATTTCATCGCCGGCCTCAATCTCTATCTGAAGCGTCGCCCGCTCACACTCAAGCATGTCGATGGATGGTACGATTTCGGCCATATCCAGACCTATTTTCGCTCGCGCCGTCTGGTAACGACAGCGCGCGCCTTCAATTCGCTTCAGATCACGCAGAGCACGGTGCGCAAGCTCTCGGAAGATCGCTTCAAGATGAAGGGCGAAGCGAACTGGTTCGAGTCCATCCCTGCTGCCGTACAGCCTTATGCTGCGCGTCTGCTCGACAAGGGTGAAAACGAGACACAGGCCTTTTACACGACCGAATATCAATACGCGCCCAACCTGTCCGAACTCTATGTTTTCTCGTCCATCGGCCGTGTGACCTGGAAGAAAATTCTCACAAGCTGTTCGGAGTTCCTCGAGCTCTGCGCCACGACGCAAAGTGATGCCCCGCGTGAGGCCTGTTCGCGTCAGCTCATGGGTGGCAAAACGGTCGAGCGTCTGGAACGCTATGCGCGTGAAACGGGCTTCGATATCGCACGCGATCTCAGTTTCAAGGGACGTGCAATGCCTTCCCTTCTGACGATTGCCGAGGAAATCGAAGGGCTGATCACGCACGACCCGGCAGCCAGAGCCACGCTGATGCACGGCGATTTCTGCTTCAGCAACATCCTTTATAATTCGCGCAACAGCCGTATCTCGGTCATCGATCCACGCGGCTATGTTTTTTGCCGACAAGCTCGAAATCTGGGGAGATTTCCGGTACGACATCGCGAAATACTCCCATTCGGTAGATGGGCTGTACGACTTCATTCTGGCCGGGCGCTACACGCTCAAACAGGATACGGCCTATGATTTCGACCTGGATTTCGACGCGTCACCCCAGCGCGAATGGCTCCAGAAATCCTTTGCCGAGATGAGCATTTCCGGCCTTTCCACCTCAAGCCGCGAAATCAGGGCTATTACCACCTCCCTGTTCGTTTCGATGCTGCCACTTCATTCCGACCGACCGGACCGGCAAAAGGCCTTTATTGCCAATGCCTTGCGTCTCTATGCCTCGCTCGAAGGACTTGCGTGATGATCGTCATTCCCATGGCTGGCCTGTCCAGCCGCTTTACAAAAGCCGGTTATCCCGTACCGAAATACATGCTGCCCCTGCACGGCAAGAGTGTATTCGCGCATTCGATCGAAAGCTTCTCAGCCTATTTCGATAGCGTGCCTTTCGTCTTCATCGCGCGCACCGTTGCCGATACGGAAGCTTTCATCCGCAAGGAAATCGCAGCGCTGGGCATTCGCGATGCCCGTATCGTCATTCTCGATCACGAAACGGCCGGTCAGGCCGAGACGGTGGAATACGGCATCAAGCAGGCGGGCATGGCACCGAACAGTCCGCTGACCATTTTCAATATCGATACGTTCCGCCCCGGTTTCCGTTTCCCCGAAGGGGATTGGTTTGGCAAATCGGACGGATATCTGGAAGTGTTCCGTGGATCGGGCGCGAACTGGTCCTATGTCGGCGCCGCAGAAAACACCGATGAACCGCTTGCCGCCCGCACGACGGAAAAACAGCCGATTTCGGATTTGTGCTGTGATGGACTTTATCACTTCGCGCGATGCAGCGATTTTCTCGAAGCACTGGAACAGGAGCGGCTTACCCCCTCATCTCCCGAGCTTTACGTGGCCCCCCTTTACAATCATCTGATCAGGGACGGCCTGAAAATCCATTACGAAGTGATCCCTCCCGAGGCGATCACCTTCTGCGGCGTACCTGCCGAATACGAGGCACTTCTGGCACAGAACTGAAGCCGAACGCCCCTTCGGTCACGCACCGAAGGGGCAGAGCCTGTCAGGCAAGAAGGCCGCCATCGACGGCGAGTGCTGCACCTGTAATGTAGCTTGAACGCTCATTGACCAGGAACGAGACGATATTGGTGATATCGGCAATCTCGCCATAGGCGCCGGTTGCAACGTGGCTGGCCAGAACTGCTGCGGCCTCGGTATTCGAGGGATTCAGCGCTGTATTGACCGGTCCGGGCTCGACCACATTGATCGTAATTCCCCGGTTGCCCAGATCGCGTGCCACGCCTTTGGCAAAGCCACGCAGGGCCGCCTTGGTGCCGGAATAAAGCGACAGTCCCGGCAGGGGCGCGCGCCCGCCAAAAGACGATCCCATCAGTACGATACGACCGCCAGACTTCATGTGTTTGATGGCGCACATGGTCTCGATCATCGGGCCACGAACATTGAGATTGAGACCGGCCTCTATGGTCTCGACCGTGATGTCGTCGATCGTTCCCTTCGGATACATGCCTGCGTTACAGACAAGCACATCGAGACGACCGAAAACGCGAACCGTTTCCGCTACGATCTTTTCATTGCCCTCGACAGTGCTTCCATCGGCCTGAACGGCCAGAGCACGGCGGCCGAGCGTCTCGACTTGCCTGATCGTATCCTGAGCCGAGGCGACATCGTGAGGATAGGAGAAGGCAATATCGAAGCCTTCGCTTGCCAGCTGGCAGGCAATACCCGCACCGATTCCACGACTGGCACCCGTTACAAGCGCAACTTTACTGGTCATTCCGGTTTCTCCTGATTTCCGTAAACATAAGCAGGGCATTCAGCCCGAGATATTTGATGACGTCCGAGATCACGATGAATTCGACCATCCGATCAGGATACCCGAACCGGAGGCGCTGCCGTTTTCCCCCGGCGTATCGGCGTTTTCTGCACTGTGCGCTCGCACGAAACACGGCTTGTGAAGCACGTCGAAACATGCTCCTGCCGAGACAGGGAGAAGCAGAAAAACGCTCCATATTCGCAACGCAACAGGACGGATAAGCGGGTCATTCGGGTTCCTCCATCGATGGATCAACCACCCGTTTCGGATGCCCTCTTTATGCAGCGGCAGATGAGGAGAGCGTTATCGCCCCCGTCCTGAAAACTTGCCTTTTTTTCTCTCATGGCCATATTTCGCACATGACCCAGACGGAAACCCCAGACCAGCTTGCTGAAGTTCAGGCGCTCGTACGTCGTCATTGCACTGCCATGAGCACCCCGACATCGCTCGATTTCCTGACGCTTTACCGGTGCAACAACACGACAGATCCGCTGCTGGTGGTGTACGAACCGCGCATTTACCTGATCATCCAGGGGGCCAAGACGATCAGGATCCACAAGCGCAGCTTCCATTACGACCAGAACCATTATCTGGTCGCCACGGTCGATCTGCCGCTATCTGGCCGGATCACCCAGGCCACGCCCGATTCTCCCTATCTCGCAGCCTGTATTGCTTTCACGCCCGAAGAAGTCGCCGCGATCATTGCCGAAACAAGCCCCGATCCCGGGCTGGACATGCCGGAACATGCCAGTCTGGGCCTCAGCCCGGTAACGCCTGACCTGCTCGATGTCCTGCGTCGCATGCTTCTGGTGCTCGATCACCCGAGTGACAGGGCGTTTCTGGCGCCCATGCTCAAACGTGAACTGATCTATCATGTGCTCAAGGGCGATCAGCGCCATGTGCTTTACGAGATCGCCAATACCAGAAGCGACGCGTCGCGCATCAATCGTGCGCTGTCTCTCATGAGGGCGGATTTCATGCAGGATATTTCTCCTGCCGCGCTCTGCGCTCTGGCCGGAATGGGAAAATCCACATTCTATCGCAAGTTCCAGCAGGTCACCGGCCTCTCACCCATGCAGTATCGAAAGCATCTGCGCCTGCAGGAAGCACGACGCCTCATGCTGGATGAAAACAGACTTGCCGCCGATGCGGGCTTTGCCGTGGGTTACGAAAGCCCTTCGCAGTTCACACGCGAATACCGGGCTCTTTTCGGGCTTCCGCCTCATCGGGATATCAGCCGTATCCGTGCCATCGGCGTTGCGCGTTATCGCGAACTGAATGAAGCGGTCTGGGCGTAGGCCGCTACCCTACCAGTCGACCAGTCTCCGAATGTCGTGCAATGCGCAGCTTGGCGATGGAGCTCTTTGCGCGCATTCTTCGCGCCCCGAAACCCGGTCCGGCAATCATCACGCCGCAGACCACGATCCGAGGTAATGCAATGCGTCTGTTCCTGTTACCCGGCCTTCTGCTCGCGCTTTCCGCCTGCACGACGCACAGGCCCCCGGTGGATACCAGCCGCGAAGCCCTGCTGCGCCCGGTCGCGAGTGACGGTAATGCGAATGCCCCCGCATCGCCCGCCGGTCGCAAAACGCACGGCCATCTCTATATGGGGTCCGGTTTCGGGGGCACCCATCCCTGATGCCATTCCCGCCTGACGCCGCACGGCCATCTCCCGGGCGGCGTCAGGGCAGCCGACCAGCTTAGCGGATCGCGTCAAGCACGCCCGAAACGGTCAGGATCTGCGGCAGGACCACACCCTCCTTATGGGGTGCATAATAGACATAGAGCGGCACGCCATCGCGACCGTGGTCGCGCAGATAGGCACTGATCGTCTCATCGCGATTGGTCCAGTCACCCTTCATATAGGTGATGTTTTTCGCCACAAACGCCTTTTGCACCGGCGCAGCCTGAAGGGCCACGCGCTCATTGACCATACAGGTGATGCACCATGCCGCTGTCATGTCGATGAAGACGGGCTTGCCCTCCTCTCTCAGGCGGGCCAGACGCTCGGGCGTGTAGGACACACTTCCGGTTCCGGTCTGTGCCGCAAGTGCGGGTGACGCCGCACGACTATCGGCGATACGCACAAGGCTCACACCCGCCAGAACTACAACGACGAGGGCCACGCCACGCCCGATCACCACCCAGCGTGTCGCGCCTCTGACCATTGCCTCTCTTTGCGTCACACCGAAAAGCCAGGCAGCCAGACCGAGGCCCACAGCCCCGCCAAGGCCGATCGGCAGAATCATGGCACCGCGCTGGATACACGCCACCCAGAACAGCCAGACCGCCGTTCCCAGAAGCGGAAAAGCCAGAATCTGCTTGAGGATGGCCATCCACGCGCCGGGCCTGGGCATGTGGCGCGCCAGAACGGGAATGGTCGCAATCGCAACATAAGGCGATGCCAGACCGAAGCCCATGGCAAGAAACAGCAACAGCCCGGACCATGCCGGGCCGCCCAGTGCCGCTGCAATGGCCGCCCCCATGAAGGGCGCGGTGCAGGGTGTTGCAACGATCACGGCAAGCAGGCCGGTCAGCATATCGCCCCAGACACCATGACGCGGCGTGACGTCCTGACCCAGACGGCCCGCCGTCACCTCGAACACGCCCAGCAGGTTGAGCGCCATCATGATCAACAGCCACGCCACGCCGATGACGAAGACAGGCGACTGGAACTGGAACCCCCAGCCCGCTGCAGAGCCCACACTGCGCAGCACGATCATGACAATGCCAAGTGCCGCAAAGCTGCACATGACGCCGGTCGTGTAGGCCAGAGCACTCCGTATCTGCTCATGACGATGCGATCCCCCGAGTCTGGCCAGGGAGAACGCTTTCATGGCCAGCACCGGGAACACGCAGGGCATGAGGTTGAGAATCAACCCGCCCAGAAAAGCAAAAACCAGCAACTGCCACAAAGCCGTCGAAGGGGCGGTCGAACGGGTGGAACCGGGATGATGCAGGATATCACCCGTTCCGGCCTCGTTGCCCTGTGTCACAAGACCCGTCTTGCCATCCTGACGCGCAGCCCCGGCAACAGGGCCGGTATTGATCCACAGTGAAGTCTGCTGCCCCGCCTGATCCTGAAGCACCACAATGCCTTCAAGAGAAGATGGCTTGTGTGACGCATCGATCCAGTGAAGGCCGAGCGTGATCCGTCCGTTCTCCGCAACGAGCTTCTGTGGGGCAACCTGATCGATCACGCCCGTCACCGAGGGCATGAACCAGGCGCGTTTCACGCTGTCGGCAGAAAGGCCCTGACCGCTCAGGCTGAGCACACCATCGGGCGTTACAGCAGCATCGAAGGGAGAAGGCATGGGGCTCGCCTGGGATGCATGTGCAAAAAGCGGCCCCTGCGCCGAACTGTCGGGTGCGCCCTTGCCCGTGGGTAGCGTCAGCGAGAAATCACCCGATTCGGGTACGCAGGTTGCCGCGCAGACAAGCCAGTCAGCATGAGCCTTCAGGGTAACGTCGCCGGTTTTCCCCTCCAGCTTCAGGCGCTGGGGCAAAAGCACATCGCCCGTATAGGCGTAGGACATCAGCCCGCCTTCGCTGATACGCACGGGCGTCGGGAAATCGATCGCCTCGCTCATCCCTGTCATGGCACCGCTTGCGCTGGTCCTGAGTGTCGGTGCCTCGCCTGCATCGCCGGCATTGAGCCAGTAGGTATGCCAGCCGGGTTTGAGTTGCAGACGCAATCCCACATGCAGCGTGCCACCTGCCACCACGCTGTCACGATCCGTGACCAGTGTGGCGGTATCGTGCGCCGATGTGACGGGAGCGCTCTCGGCAGCCAGGACAGGCGCCGTGCCAAAAGCAAACAGGATAAGGGCCAGTGGAGACAGCTTACGCAGCATGAGACCAATCGCAATGAGGGAAGAGAATTGCCGACCGCCCTGCGGACGCGCCATAGAGGTCATTATGACCGGTCCCATATTGCCCGCCAATCTCATTTCGCTTCCCGTTCTTCCTGTCTCTGCGGCACTGCCCGATCTGCAGGACGTGCTTGCGGCCGGACGCAATGCCGTGCTGGTAGCGCCACCGGGCGCAGGCAAGACGACTTTGGTGCCGCTTCATCTTTACAAGCCCCCTGGCGCGGAGACGGACGGCTGCTTGTGGTCGAGCCGCGCCGCGTGGCCGTGCGCGGCGCGGCTCATCGCATGGCTGCCCTGCTGGGCGAGGCAACCGGCCAGACCGTAGGGTATCGCACACGAACCGATTCAGCCGTCAGTGCCGCCACGCGTATCGAGGTGGTGACAGAAGGTCTTCTGCTGCGACGCCTGCTGACCGATCCGCTCCTTGAGGGCGTTTCGGCCATTCTGTTCGACGAAGTCCATGAACGCTCGCTCGATCTCGATACGGCATTGGGATTTGCGCTCGACCTGCAACGCACCATGCGCCCCGAGTTACGACTGGTCGCCATGTCTGCCACAACGGACGGGCGTGCCTTCACCACCCTGCTCGATGGCGTTCTGGTCGAGAGCGAGGGGCGTGCCTTTCCGCTGGAGATCCGTCATGCCAGACGCGACCTTGCTGCCCAGCGCGAATTGCCCGATGTCATGGCCCGCACAATCAAAGCCCTGCTGGCCGAAGAAGAGGGCGATATTCTGGCGTTTCTGCCCGGCGTGGGCGAGATCAGACGATGCGCCGCCGCCCTTGCCGATGCGCCGGCCCTTATCCTGCCTCTTTATGGCGAACTCGACACGCGCGAGCAGGATCTTGCCCTCAAACCGGCAGACCGGCGCAAGGTCGTTCTCTCCACTTCAATTGCCGAGACCTCGCTCACCGTGCCGGGCGTTCGTATCGTGGTCGATGGCGGTTTCGCACGCGCACCGCGACTCGATGCCGGATCGGGACTGTCGCGACTCGAAACCCTGCGTATCTCGCGCGCCACGGCCACGCAGCGTGCAGGCCGTGCAGGGCGAGAAGCCCCCGGCATTGCAGTACGCCTGTGGACCGAAGCCACAGGGCGCGCCCTGATCGCCCATGATCTGCCCGAGATCCTGACAAGCGACCTCACCGGCCATTGTCTCGATATGGCTGCGTGGCATGAGGTCATGGGAACGCCACCACAGGAGGTTCCGCTCCTCGATCCCGCCCCTTCGGGCGCGGTTCAGGCTGCCAACGCCCTGTTGCAGGGTCTTGGCGCGCTCGACGCGCAATCGGGAATCACCCCGCTCGGAAGCGCCATGGCCCGCCTTGGCGCCCAGCCACGCCTTGCCGCCATGATGTGCGCCGCGCGCACCCCACCGGAAAAAGCCACGGCGGCCGCCCTCGCCGCCCTGCTGGAAGAACGTGACCCGCTGCGCCCTCGCATCGTACCGGGCCAGCGCAGCCCATCGGTTCCTGCCGATATCCAGTCGCGTCTTGCCCTGATCGAAGGGGCTGACCATCATCCCCATGCCGACAGGGCCAGTCTGGCCCGTATCAGGCAATCGGCCCAGCGCTACCAGAAGCGCCTCGGGCTGAACCAGCGCCTTGCCCCCGATCCGCATTGTGCGGCATCCCTTCTGGCTGCCGGTTTTCCCGACCGTGTGGCCATGGCAGCCGGTGAAAAAGGGCGATATCGCCTGTCCGGTGGCGGTTCTGCGCGTCTGAGCGCCATCGATCCCCTGTCACGCGAGACCCTGATCGTGGCTCCAGCCCTTCATGTGCGTACCGCAACCGAAATCTGTCTCGCCGCTCCGCTGGACCTCGAATCCCTGCCGGAAACCCTCATGGCGCGCACTGAAGAACAGGTGGAGACAGCGCTCGACACAGCCACAGGCAACGTCATTGCCCGAAGGCGGCTCCGTCTCGGGGCGCTGGTCCTGCGCGATCGCTCCGCCCCTGCCAGACCGGAAGAAATCCAGGCCCTCCTGCTTTCACGCCTGAGGGCCGATCTGTCGGGAAGCCTGAACTGGTCGGAGGCCTGCGAGCAGTTCCGTGCCCGTCTGGCTCTGGCGCGCGACCATCTCGATGCGGCGCTTCCGGCCATGGACGACGAGACTCTGGCCGCTACGCTCGAGGAATGGCTGCTGCCTTATATGGATGGCATGACAAAGCTGAGCCAGATCCAGTCACTCGATCTGCTTTCGATCCTGCGCCAGCGCCTCGATTATGCGCAGCTCAGGCGTCTCGATCAGGATCTGCCTACAAGCCTGACGCTGCCGGGCGCAAACCCGTCTATCGATTACCGCGAGGCCACACCGACCGTCTCAGCCAGGGCGCAGGCTTTCTATGGTCTGAAGGAAACACCAAAAATCGCCAACGGGCGCGTCAGACTGCAATTCGCCCTGCTCTCTCCTGCCGGACGCCCGCAGGCCATTACGGCCGATATTGCCGCTTTCTGGACGACGGGCTGGGCAGATATGCGCCGGGACATGCGCGGTCGTTACCCCAGGCACGACTGGCCGGAAAACCCGGCCGATGCCCGCCCCCCCCCCCCGCGACGCAGACGGGACGACTGATGGAGCGACTCGCACCCTGACACGGAATCACACAGACCGGGAGAATGATAACACGTATTTGTTATTATTCTCCCATAACGGCTTTCGCTTTGTTTCATCGATAAAAAGGACAGGGCAGTGCAAGCACGCACTTTCGTAACAAAATATTGAGTTTCGAAAAGAAAGCACGCGGTCTCATCTCGTGACAGCGGATCGAACTGTCGATCCAGGATCCGGGAGAGATCATGAGTTCGGCCATTCCTTCCCGGGCTACCGGCGCCATTGCAGCATCCGGTGCGCCCACTGTCGATATATCCCCGAACGTTGCGCCGGCAGACAGCCCGTCGTTCGATAACGCGTCCTTTGGCAACACGAGGTCTGGCAACACCTCTTCCGGACATCGGCGTGTCTTCATCGCCTCCTGTGTGGCAGGTCTTGCCGGTATCCTGTTCGGCTACGATCAGGGCATCATCTCGGCGGCGCTTCTGACGCTCGGCGACAGTTTCCCACTCGATACGTTCGGCAAGCAGGCCATTGCCGCCGGTATGGTGGCGGGTGCCCTTCTGGGCTGCATGGGGGCCGGCCCCCTCTCCGATCGCTGGGGCAGGCGCTTGCTCGTCGGGCTTTCGGGCGCGTTGTTCCTGCTCGGCTCCGTCGGGTCGGCCATGGCCATGTCCCCCACCGAACTGACGCTGATGCGCGTTCTGCTCGGCCTTGCCGTGGGCGCTGCCAGCCAGATCGTTCCTGTCTATATCGCCGAACTTGCACCGGCTGCACGACGCGGGCGTCTGGTTCTGCTGTTTCAGCTGGCCATCGTGGGCGGCGTACTGATTTCATCGCTGATCGGCTGGTGGCTGAGTGACAGCGCCCTGCTGATACGTCTGCTCGGCCGTGGCGGTGACTGGCGCATGATGGTGCTGATCGGTGCCATACCGGCCATGATGCTGCTCATCGGTCTTGCTTTCCTGCCGGAAAGTCCGCGTTTCCTGGCCTCGAAGGGCCAGAGAGACAAGGCCATTGCCATTTTGCGCAGCCTGCGCGGCCCCGATGAGAACCCCGAAGCCGAGATGCGCGATATCGAGGATGCCGCTCAGGAACAAGGAAGCTGGCGCATTCTTTTCTCGCGCCGTCTGCGCCCGGCCCTGATCGCCGGAACGGGCCTGGCCATGTTCAGCCAGATTACCGGTACGAATGCCGTACTGACCTATGCGCCCACCATTCTTTCGGGAGCGGGCTTCGATCGCAATTCTGCCCTGCTGATCTCACTGGCCATCGGTGTGGCCATTACCATTGCCACGGTTTTCGGTTTCTGGGCAGTCGATCACTGGGGGCGCCGTCGGCTCATGCTGCGCGTTCTGCCCGGATCGATCCTGGCGCTCATCGTGCTTGCCATCGTCTTTTTCGGCGGCGATCCGGAAGGCGCGGGCCGCATTTTCGCGGTGGCTGGCCTGCTGATCTATGTGCTGTGCACATTGGGAAGCATCAACGCCTCTCTCTGGCTGGTCGGTGCCGAGGTGTTTCCGCTCTCGGTACGGGGCAAGGGCATGGGGCTTGTCACCATTTCGCACTGGTCTTTCGATCTGCTGATCTCGATGATCACGCTTTCGATTATCTCGATGATCAGCGTCTCAGGCACGTTCCTGCTTTTCGCCGGACTGACCACCCTCGCCTGGCTGTTCATCCATCGCTACATTCCCGAAACCAGAGGCCGCTCGCTTGAGGATATCGAACGCAGTCTGAACAGCGGTGATTTTCTCTCACGACGTTAAGCCATCACCGCCTTCATTCTCCCGGCGCCAGATCTTACCAGCGCTGGGAAAGGGTCACGAATACCGCCCGGCCCGGTGCCCAGGCACAGGCCACGTCGCGTGTGCACATTGCCACATATTTGCGATTGGCAATATTGGTTCCATTGAACTGGATGCGCGAGCGCCCCCGGTCGATATGGGCCTGAAGATCCCATACAAGCTGTGAAGGCACGGAAAATGTCAGGGGGATGGAGCCAGCCGTATTGCCCGTATAACGCACACCGCCCCCCAGCCCTGCCTGCCACAATGCTGAAAAAGCCACATCGCGCTTGAGGAACAGCGAGGCCATATGGGATGGAACGGCCACAGGGCGCTGTCCTACCTGTGCTGCAACGGTCGAACGCATGACACGCGGATCCTGATAGGTGAAGCTTGCGATGAAATCGATCCTGCAGGGCAGACGCCCCACACCCTCGAACTCGAAGCCACGTGTTCTCTGCCGCCCGGTCTGCACACTGAAAGACGAATTGGCCGGATCGGCGGTCAGGACATTATCCTGAACCAGATTGAAGAAATCGGCGGTCAGCATGAAATTGTCCACGCCATGCAAGGACCTGACCGGCTTGTATTTGACACCGGCCTCGATCTGCCTGCCCGTGGTCGGCACAAAGGCCGAGCCCGCAAATGTCGTGCCGACCTGAGGCTGGAATGACGTCGCATATGCAACGTAGGGGTTCAGCCCTATGGAAGACCGATAGACAAGCCCGACCCGCCCCGTGAAGGCGTTGTTGTTTTGAGGTGTCCGCCCGCCATTGAGATTATTGACTGTCATGCTCTGCGTGAAATCGCCACGGCCTGACAGGGTAAGATACCAGCGCTGCCAGTTGGCCTGCTCCTGTGCATAGATACCGGTATCCGTTTCGGTCTCGTTCGTACTTGTGGTCGTGCCATAGCCCGGCCAGGTGATGGCGCGATAAACCGGCTTGTAGAGATTGAGCGCAGGGGCCGCGCGCTGGCCGCGGCGATTGGCCAGAAAATCGCTGCGGAAATCCACGCCGGTCAGGATTTCATGATGAATGCCCTCCGTATGGAAGGTGACGACCGACCGTGTATCGAGGGTGACGTTATTATAATTGCCCTGCTGATTGAGCGCAGTGCGATTGATGCTCTGCTTATCTGCAGAAAGCGACGAGGTGGTCACGAAACGATAGAGCACATCGAGATGCGCGTAGCGCATGTTCTGCGTGATGGTCCAGTTGGGCAGAATATGCCGAACGACATTATAACCGACCGCAACCTGATGCTTTGAGTAGACGTCGTAATCCGCATCGCTGCTCAGGAAATTGCGGGCAATCCGGCCCCAGCGCGATGGCAGAACGGTACCGACAGCGGGCAGAAACTGTGCCGTCGACCCTGCATCGAGCTGCTCGAAACTGGTGAGCAGGGTGAGTGTGGTTTTTTCGTCAGGCCGCCAGCTCAGCGAGGGCGCCACGTAGATTTCGTTGTTCTTGATATTGCGCGCATAGGTATCCGACTTTCGGATCAGCCCGTTGAAACGCCAGAGCAGGGTCTTGCGGGCATTGAGCGCACCGCCAACATCGATTGCGCCCTGAACACGACCGTACGAACCGGTCTGGAAATCGATCTCGTCGACCTGATCCGGATGAGGACGCTTGCTGACAGCATTGATAATGCCTCCCAGCTGCCCCGAGCCATAAAGGGCTGAGGATGCGCCTCGCAGAACGTCCATTTCCTCCAGCCCCCAGGGCTCGATGCTGAAACTCTGCGACGTGCTGGCATCGGGCGCGCGCGTGCCATCGAGATAGATATCGGGAGTAAATCCACGAATCGTCCCGAAATAGCCGCGCGGATCGTCCTTCGATCCGTAATCGGAGACACCGGCCGAATAACGTACTGCCTCTGAAATACTGCGTGCGTTGAGCACGCTCATACGCTCCTGTGTAATGACCGTGATATTCTGCGGCGTAAGATCGAGAGGTGTCGCCGTCTTGGTCGCGCTAAGCGCCGCTGCGGGCAAAAAACCTGACCGTGCCGCGGTTACATGGATCGTCTCGTGCACAACGCCGCCGGGACGTGCAGGCGCGTTCGTCTGCACCGCCCTCTCCGCCCTACCCGCATCACGCTCCGGATTTTTCTCCTGCGCTGCACCCGGTTGCGGCAACGCGCTTACGGCCAGCACGGACAGGCAGAAAAGGAGACGCGGTGAAACAGACATCAAACCTACCGATAAAACCAGCTACGTTACAAATGAGAACGTTTCTCATTTGCATTGTCTGGTAGGAATGTGGAGCACTCCTGTCAATCGGTGACGGATATCGTGGCTGACTGTCTTTCCGGCCCTGAAGAGGCATTATCCTCTGTGTTCGGCAAGGCGCGACAGACTTTCCAGCCGTCGCGTGTTTCAGCCTTGCAGCTGTGTGCCCGTCTGGCGCAGACGTTCCAGCAAAGCGATGAGTGGATGATCGAGTGTCACGCCGCGGAAGCGCTTGACCTGACTGCGACAGGAATAACCACTGGCCAGAACGCGCCTGTTTTTCTGCCGGTCCAGATGCGGCCCCCAGGATTGCTCGAAAATCACCTGAGACGTGTCGACATTGCGCGCCTCATGACCGAACGTCCCGGACATGCCGCAGCAGCCGGTTTTTTCCAGCTCAAGGGAAAGGCCGACACGTGCAAACAGGGTCTGCCAATCCGCACCCGATCCGGTCAGAGCCGTTTTCTCGGTACAATGCCCCAGGAACAAATACCCCGGGAGTAAACGCTCCGGGAATACCGCCCCCGATACGGGATCAGCCGCGTTCCCGATCCCGCCCTTGAGTTCCGGCAAGGCGCGCAGCAGGAACTCCTGCGGCAATAACACGCTGGGCGTGACCTCAAGCCCCATGATCTTGCGATATTCCTGACGGTAGACCAGCGTCATGGCCGGATCGAGCCCGACGATCGGCACACCCGAAGAAGCCAGCATGCGCAGCCAGGCCGCATTGCGTCGTGCCTGTCTGGCAAACAGGCCCAGAAACCCATGAACATGAAGGGGCTTACCGCAGGCCAGGCTTTCAGCAAGATAAACCGTGTATCCGCAACGTGCTGCGAGTTCGATAAATGCCCCGACGAGGGCTGTCTCGAAATGCCGGGTAAACAGGTCGGGCATGAGAATGACAGAGCGAGCCTTCTCGGCTTCGGTCAGTGCAACCAGACGCTCCGGCGTAGCAGGCTGGACACGCCACCGACGGCAGATTTCTGCCAGCCCCTCGGTTGAAAGCGCAGGCATATCGACAAGGCCGAGCACCTGTCTGCCCAGAAAGCCGACCGGGGCAAAGCGTATGGCCGCATTATAAAGACGGGCGAACCGTGCCATGAACGGCAGCGTATATTCGATCATCCCCACCACATAATCGCGCAGCGGTCTGGCGTAGCGCTGATGATACAGATTCAGGAAACGCGAGCGAAAATCGGGCACATCGACCTTGACCGGGCACTGGCTGGTGCAGGATTTGCACGCAAGACAACTGGCCATGCTGTCATAGAGCTGATGCGAGAAATCGCCCGGCGAGGTACGTCTCCGGCGGAACAGCGCTGCAAGACGATGGAACGGTTTCGGCGCTCTCGCCTCCAGGGCAGCCGTATCCACCCCTGCTCCGGCCTGTAATCTGAGCCACTCGCGCATGAGCGACGCGCGCCCTTTGGGCGAAAAGCGGCGGTCGCGTGTCGCTTTCCAGGACGGACACATAGGATCTTCCTGATCGTAGTTGAAGCATGCGCCATTGCCGTTGCAATGCAGGGCCGCGCCATAGCTCTGCCAGACCTCATCCGGTATCTGCCGGTCCTGCGCACCGCGCATGGGCACATTATCCACACGCAGAAGGGCTTCTGCCCCTCCCGAAGGGGCGGCAATCTTGCCGGGGTTGAGCTGATTGTACGGGTCGAATACCGCCTTGATCTGTTCGAGACAGGGATAAAGCGGCCCGAACACGTCAGGCACATATTCAGAGCGCACCCCTTTACCGTGCTCTCCCCAGAGCAGACCGCCATAACGTCGTGTCAGGGCATGCACGGCATCGCTCAGGGGCCGGATCAGGGCGGCATCGTCAGGATCGCGCATGTTCAGCAGCGGGCGCACATGCAGGACACCGGCATCGACATGGCCGAACATGCCGTAATCCAGCCCGTGCCCGTCCAGAAGTGCTCGGAATTCGGCAATGAAATCTGCCAGTTTCTCGGGGGGGAACGGCTGTATCCTCGACGAAGGGTTGCGGCCGCGCCTCGCCCTGTACATTGCCCAGCAGCCCCACAGCACGCTTGCGCATGGCATAGACCTGAGAGACTGCCTTACGCCCCTCTGCCAGCGTATGCCCGCGACGCGGAACCGTTCCATCGTGTCTCAGATGATCGAGAAATGCCTCAACCCGTTGGCGCAGTTCTGCTTCGTCATGTCCCGCGAACTCGACGAGATTCAGCCCCTGCGCGGGGCCGGCCTCGTCTTCGGGAAAATAGCTCTCGACCGAATTCCAGACAAAATCCTGCATGGCCAGACCGAGCACTTTCGAGTCAATGGTCTCGATCGATAGCGGCTTAAGGCCGATCAGCGCGCGCGCGTCGCGTAGCGCCTCCATGAAGCTGTCATAACGGATATTGACCAGAATGCTGTGAGGCGGAATGGACAGCAGGTTGAGTTTTGCCTCAGCCAGAAACGCGAGTGTCCCTTCCGAACCGCAAAGCAGGCTGGTGAGATCGAAACGGCCGTCCTCATCACGTAGATGACGCAGATCGTAGCCTGTCAGACAGCGATTGAGCTGCGGAAAGACCCGTTCGATCGTTTCTTTCTCACGATCATGAATGTCGGCCACGCAGTCATGAATCCGCGCCACGCGCGTTTCGCCCTGCCTGCGGACCGAGAGCGTCGCTTCATCGAGCGGTGCGGTATCGAGAACCTCCCCCCCCAACAGGACAGCCGACACACCCAGCACATGATCGCGTGTCTTGCCATACGTGCAGCTTCCCTGCCCGCTGGCGTCGGTGCTGATCATGCCCCCTATGGTCGCGCGATTCGACGTCGACAGCTCGGGGGCAAAGAACAGACCATAGGGGGCTACGGCCGCATTGAGCTGGTCCTTGACCACACCGGGCTGAACCCTGACCCATTTCTCCTCGACGTTGATCTCGAGAATGGCATTCATGTGCCGGGACAGATCGACCACGATCCCGTCGGTCAGGGACTGGCCGTTCGTACCTGTGCCGCCGCCGCGCGGAGCCAGAACAACCTGTTTCCATTCCGGTTGGCCAGCCAGACGGGCCAGCAACAGCAGATCCTGCCGATGCCGGGGAAATACGACAGCCTGCGGATGGCGCTGATAGATCGAATTATCGGTTGCGTGCACAAGACGCGTATCGTGCGACGTGCCGATTTCGCCCTCGAATCCCTGCTGACGCAGGGCGCTGAGAAATGTGTCATGATCCGCAGCATTGCCTGGGGTTTTGTCGAGAACAGCAATCATGGTCATGGCCGGTCTTCCATTACGAGGGCACGCGCTGGCGATGGATTAGCCCGAACCCTGCGCAAAAGACAGAGAGCCCTCTGTCACGTCCATCTCCATTGCGGAGAGACTATACGGAAAGAGTGTCAGGCGAGAGTACCTAGGGAACGTGCATCGAAAGACTGCATGTCGGCTTTTCGAACCGGACAGAACGATCAGGAACGCCGGAGAACCGCCAATGCCCGACGTTCCTGCGCGATTCCTGAGCGCAGATGTCCGTGCGCACAAAGCGCCTCGCCTTCATGCTCAAGATACATGGCCTGATTGACCATCGGTGCGGAGGGGGGAATTGTCTGGCGCAGGGTATGATGCACCTTGTGCGCCAGCGTCCGGCAGTAATCCAGCGTGTCGCTGGTCACGGCCAGAGGGGCGGACTCAGCCTGTGAAGAAACAGGCGCAGATACCAGATAGGAACCGGCCTGTGCTGCACCACCCAGCCCGAGCGTGCACGTCAAACAGAATAGGGCTAAAGCCGAGTGCGTCATATCTTAGCACTAAACCGGGTCACCTTGCATGCCTATGGGCGACTGATGAACTGTTTTTTAATTATTAATCCCCGCCTCCCTATCTGTGTTCATGTTGCCGCTCAATGATCAGACGATCGGATTTTCCTCGACAGGCAGACTCAGCACGACACGCAGGCCACGCTGCAGGGGTTCGAGCGACAATGAGCCATGATGGAGCTGCGCCACAGCCTGAACGAGCGAGAGACCGAGCCCCGCCCCTGGCGTATTACGGGCCTGATCGGCACGGAAAAACCGTTCCGAGGCACGAAGAAGATCTTCGGCCGACATGCCCGGCCCTTCATCCGTCACGCTGATGCGCACCAGAGCACCGGAAACGCTTGCCCTGAGCGTAACCGTCGTATCGGCGGGCGAGAACTTGATGGCGTTGTCGATCATATTGGCCACGGCCTGCTGGATCAGACGGGCATCGCCGAAAAAAAGCAGGCGCTGCGGCAGGTCGAGCGCGATCTGAAGACCGGCATCTTCCGCCGAGGCCTCATAGAGTTCGGCAATATCGTGCAGCGGGCGTATCAGGTCCGTCGTTTCGAAGGCCGCCCGTCTTGCACCGGCCTCGATCTGCGCAATGCGCATCAGCGCGTCGAACACGGACGTGACATGATCGAGATCGGCAACGGCGCGATGGATCGCGTCATGCATCTCCTCGGTCGATCGCGCATGCAAAGCCGCATCTTCCAGCCTGTTGCGTGCCCGTGTGATGGGGGTCCGCAGGTCGTGTGCGATGGAGTTGGAAACCTGCTTCACGCCCTCCAGGAGTTTGGAGATACGATCCAGCATCCTGTTGATGGAATGGGCGACAAGATCGACATCGTTCCCGACAAGAGGCATGCGCTGCCTCATGTCGCCATGGGCGAGTGCCGTCGTCGTGCGGGCAATCGAACTCAGGATACGACTGAAAATACCGCGAACGACCCAGGCGCCACCGATCGCCAGCGCCGTCACCATAAGCCACGACCAGAGAAACGTTTCCGTCAGGACGCGGCGCAGGATATCGCGCCCCCTGATGTCTCGACCGACCAGCAGTTGCAGTCCGTCCGGCAGGACATAGGCGTGCATCGCCGCCGAAATGGTGTTTCCGGCACGGCTGATCTTGAGCGTATAGAACCGGTCTGCGCGTTGCACGGCATCAGGCCATGAAGGCATGTTTCCGGCGAGACGCTGGCCGCCAGGCGTGATCAGGAGATAGAGATCCTGATCCTCGACATCCTGATCGAGCCTGTCCTGAATGGCGCGTTGCAGGCTGGACAGGCCACCCTGCATCCAGCGCTCGGCAAGGCCGTGCGCATCAGCATCGACAGCCTGCCCTACCTCGCGCTCGAGAGCGCCGATCGTGTGCCACCAGAGAAAAGTAAGAAACAGAGTGGCCGACAGGGCAAAGACCAGCCCGTAGGCCAGTGAAAAACCGAGCCCTGCCGACCGGAACCGCCAGGCGCGCTTCCACCACACGCGAAGCAGGGGGAAACGCGACAGACTGAACCTCATGAAAACACTTTACCCTGCTTAGTTGGCGCGCAGGATATAGCCTGCATTTCGGATCGTATGGATCAGCGCGGTCTCGAAAGGCTTGTCGACTTTCTGACGCAGACGCGAAACATGCACATCGATCACGTTTGTCTGCGGGTCGAAGTGATAGTCCCAGACTCGCTCCAGAAGCATGGTGCGTGTCACGACCTGGCCGGCATGACGCATCAGGAATTCCAGCAGACGGAATTCACGCGGCTGAAGATCGATCTTTTCATCTCCGCGCTTCACGGTGCGCGACAGGAGATCCATTTCCAGATCGGCTACGGTCAGCTTGGTCTGTGGGGCCTGCTCGGCACTGCCGCGACGGGCCAGAGCCTCGACGCGTGCCAGAAGCTCGGAAAAGGCGAAAGGCTTGGTCATGTAGTCGTCGCCGCCCGCCTTAAGACCGGCCACGCGTTCGTCCACATCGGCCAGTGCCGAGAGAAGCAGAACGGGTGTGGCATTGTTCTGGGCGCGAAGCGTTTCGAGAATGCGCAGACCGTCAATGCCACCGGGCAGCATACGGTCAAGAATCACGATATCGAAGTTCTCGCTCACGGCGAGAAACAGACCATCCTTGCCGTTATCGGCCTCCTCGACAAGATGTCCGGTTTCCTTCAGTCCCTTCACGATGAAGCTCCTGACGGTAGGATCATCCTCGACAAGCAGAATACGCATGGTCAGTCCTTGGCTTTGACAGGGGGCTAAAACACAGGGTCAGGACACGGAAACGAAACATTATGATTCGGTCACGGGCCTCGACGGGCGGGATCACCGCCCCCTCACTTTACGGTGACCTTATTATCTTTCAGTTACGCGCGAGAAGAAAGGGCGAAGAATGCAATACACCCTTATTCGTCGGCATCTGCAGGACGTTTTCCGATAGGAAGCGTTATTGTCACGGTTTTACCCTTGCGAATTACCGTGAAAGTCACGGCATTCCCCGGTTTGCCCGCCGCGACGATACGCAGCAGGGCGCGTCCGTTTTCGACTGGAGCGTTATTGATGGCGGTAATCTTGTCACCTTTCATCAATCCGCCCTTCTGGGCAGGGCCGTTTCGATCGACGTCGACCAGAACGACAGAGCCGTCACCATCGTCGAGCGTGACCCCCAGCCAACCGTGATCGACATGGCCGGTACGCCTGATTTCCTCGACGATCGGCGCGACGATCTCAGAAGGAATACCGAAGCCAATCCCCACCGATCCGCCTGCGGGCGATACCATGGCCGCGTTCACGGCCACCACCTGACCGCGCATGTTGAAGGCGGGTCCGCCCGAATTGCCCGGATTGATCGGCGCATCGAGCTGCAGGAAATCGTCGAGCGAGCCTGCTCCCAGATCGCGTCCTCGCGCTGAAACGATACCGGCACTGACGGATGACCCGAATCCGAAAGGATTCCCCGCGACCAGAACCCAGTCCCCCACATTGACCTTGTGGCTGTCGCCCCACGTCACATAGGGCAGCGGCTTGGGCGATTCGACCTTGATGACGGCGATATCCGTCAGGGCATCAACCCCGATCAGCTTGGCAGGAAGTTCCTGCCCGTTGGAGAGGGAGACCGTGACGTTATCGGCATCGCCCACCACATGATCGTTCGTCACAATGATCCCCGATGGATCGATGATGAATCCCGATCCGGCGCCAAGAATCTCTTCCTGATGCCGCTGCATCTTCTCCTTGTAGCGCTTCTCCAGCGGTGTCCCCTTGATCTGGGCAGGAATCTTCCCGCCCCCTTCGGTGCTGATCTGGGTGATGGCGATATTCACCACAGCGGGAATAACCCGCTGCACGAGAGGCGCGAAGGAAAGGGGACCGCTCTGCACGAGCACGGGCGGCAGGGCAGGACTGCCGTCAGGCACGGCCGCCTGCGCAGGGATCTGGACCTTGCTGGCAGGCGGCACCACAGGAATGGCTGGATGGCTTGGCTGCGGCGGTGGGCGCGGCAGGAATTTTTCCAGAAAAGCCGGCAGGGCATGAGCCTGGGAAACACCAAATCCGGCCAGGACGAGGGGGACAAGAGCTTTGCGCATCAAGAGACCACGGGCGAGGCGTTTATCAGGATCATGCGCCCACGATAGCGCAGAAATGAAACGATGCCATCTCTCTCTTCCATTGCGTTTATACTACAGAGGCAGCCCTGAAACCGGGCGCGGCATCCTCGGCTGCCGGAAGGGAGGATTGTCATTCGCCCACGGCTTTGGCAGGACGACAAGGCCACCTGTGAAATACAGGATCGGGCGACATGTTCGTGAACGATGCCCCGGGACCCTGCGACGGTGCCCCAAGACTGACAGACGATCGAGGACGAGAGATGATTAGCGACTTCACATTCGGACGGGTCTTGATCATCGGCGATCTTCTGCTCGATTGCTACATTCACGGATCGGTCGACCGCATCTCTCCCGAAGCCCCGGTGCCTGTGCTTTTGCGCGCCAAACACAGTACGGTGCCCGGCGGTGCGGCGAATGTTGCCATGAATGCCGCCGCCCTTGGCTGCAAGGTCACCCTGGTTGGGCTGGTCGGTCAGGATGAGGCGGCAAGGGAGTTCCGGCGCACTGTCTCCACATGCGATACGATCGATCTCACGCATCTGGTCCAGGATCCTGACTGGGTCACCATTACCAAGACGCGTGTATTGAGCGGGCGCCAGCAGATTGTGCGTATCGATGAGGAACCCTCGGTTGTCGTCCCGCCCGCAACGCGCGAGCGGCTCGTTGCTGCTGCACTGGCAGCCCTGGAGGGGGCGGATGTGGTCGTTTGCTCGGATTACGCTAAGGGCGTGCTGAGCAACGAAGTGCTCCAGGCCGTGATCCGGGCCGCGAATCAGCAGGGTATCCCCGTAGTGGTCGACCCCAAGCGGCGCGATCTCTCAGCCTATCGGGGCGCACAACTCATCACCCCCAACCGCAAGGAGCTTTCCCTTGCAACGGGTCTGCCTGTGGGCACCGATACCGAAATCCGTTTCGCTGCGCTTGCCGCGCAGGAGCAGTTCGGTGGCGACGTGCTGGTCACCCGCTCCGAGGAAGGGATGACCCTGCTTGAGCGCGATGGCCGTATGACGCATGCCCATGTACCGCAATCCGAGGTATTCGATGTTTCCGGTGCAGGCGATACGGTCGTTGCAACGCTTGCGGCCATGATGTCGGCCGGAACCGATCTGCGGACCGCCATGGTGATCGCCACCAACGCAGCGGCGATCGTCGTCGGCAAACTGGGCACCGCAACCGTTTCGCGTGCCGAACTCAGTGCCGCCCTCAAGTCCAAAATCGACCGTGACAGCGTTATTGCCTCGCTGGATCAGGCGCAATCCATGATCGAAGCATGGCGTCAGCACGGTGCACGTGTCGTTTTCACGAATGGCTGTTTCGATCTGCTCCACCCCGGACATATCGCCCTGATCCAGGCCGCCGCACAGGAAGGCGACAAGCTGGTGGTCGCACTCAACAGCGATGCCTCGGTGCGTCGCCTCAAGGGTGAAGAGCGGCCATTGCAGGACGAACTGGCGCGCGCCACGGTTATGGGCGCGCTGCGCGATGTCGATCTGGTGGTTATTTTCGATGAAGATACGCCTCTTGAAACGATCTGCGCTCTCAAGCCCGATATTCTGGTGAAGGGGGCCGATTATACCGAAGATCAGGTCGTTGGCGGCGCAGAGGTAAAGTCCTGGGGCGGTCGCGTGGTGCTTGCCAATCTGGTATCAGGTCGCTCGACAACCTCGATCGTGCGCAAGATGAAGGTCGCTCTTTCAGAAGCGACACGGCCAGCCCCTGTGAGTTCGAAGCCTGACTGATATGACCCGCGGCATGCACAACACGGCCCCCGCCATCCGGGATCGGTGGCGCAACTGGCTTTTCGATCAGGCTCTTCCTCTCTGGAGCCGGGCGGGCTTCGATTCTGCACGCACCCTGTTTCACGAACGTCTCGACTGGCAGGGACGTCCCATCCGGCTCGACGCCCTGAGGCTCATGGTTCAGGCGCGACAGATCGCGACTTATTGCCGTGCGGCAATCGACGGCGTGTATGATGCCGGTGCGCAGGCACTGGATTGTCTGGATCGTGTCGAGACGCTGTTTCATCGCGCCGACTCCCAGCCAGGCTGGGTATTCTCGATCGGCACGGATAACCGCCCGGCCAATACGAAGCGCGATCTCTACGCCCATGCCTTCATTCTGTTCGCTTATGGTTGGGCCATACGCTATGCGGACCGCCCGAAAGACCGGGAGATGGCGCGCTGTATCGCCGATGAGATCGACCTTATTTTCACAGCCGATAATGGCGGCTATCTCGACGCGATACCCGATGAAGGCAGGCAACGCAGCCAGAACCCGCATATGCATCTGCTCGAAGCCTATCTCGTCGTTTTCGAGGCAACGAGAGATTCGTTCTATCTCGACAAGGCGCAAAAACTGGTCGAACTGGCCCGCGCGCATCTGATCGATGCCCGATCCGGTCTGCTGCTGGAATTCTTCGCCCCGGACTGGTCGCCTCTTGCACCGCGCGGCGCCAATCAGGTGCAGGCCGGGCATCTTTTCGAATGGTCGTGGCTGTTACGCGACTTCGGTCGTCTTGCCGGCGTGACGCAGAACGGATCAGACGCCGAAGCGGGCTGGCGTAACCTGACGGCCCTGCATCTCTTCAGGGCCGGTTTCGCGCATGGCTGCGATCCTGAGCGCGGCGTCGTTCTCGACAGCATGAGCGATACCCATACGGTTCTGGAACACTCCGCGCGTATCTGGGCACAGACAGAATTACTGCGTCTTCTTTACACTCCCGGTCTGACGGACAAGGCAGATCAGGCAACGCATTATGCATCCGCCTTTATGGATATCTTCGCGCCGTCTCATCTCGAAGGAGGCTGGATCGATCATATCGACGCTCAGGGCAGCGCACTGGTCGATTATATGCCTGCGAGCTCGCTCTATCATATCTATGGAGCAGGTCGCGAGATCATCGGGCATAAGCCGGTCGCGTAAAGGCAGGCTCACGTCTCGAGAAAAAAGGCGACGTGGGAAAGCCGACGATCCGGAATGAAGCGGTCGGGACTCATCCGGCCGATCGATCATTTTACCCGATACCGCCTCATGATGGCTTTGCTCACTGACAATAAGCCTGTGGGCATCTGCGACGCGATCTGCGTGCCGTCACCGGGTCGGCACGACAGAGAAGGCACATGTCGTGCGCGCAAGATCACACTTTAACCTGGATGAGTCCTTTCTGTTGCAAACCGATCGGCTCGTCGTGCTTTGTGCTCCTGCGTAAAACAGGATGCGAGAGCCCGAGGGCGGCGCATGCTTCTGTCAGGTCGAACAAAGACAGGATGACGCGCTATCAGACACCTCGCTCAGAAAGAATGCGTAATGGTTATCCCCGCTTTTCCGCCGCCCGACGCAGAAGAAGTCATCGCCCACGGCAAGCCGACGGATAACGAGTTACTCGCCTATTATCGCTCTGAAATCCGGTTCGAGACAGAGACCGTCAATGGCCGTCTTCAGGCGCTGCTGAGTTCACAGGCATTTCTCGTCATTGCCTATGCGACGGCCATGACGGGCTCGACGACACGCTGGGGAGACAGGATGGCCATTCTTATTCCGCCACTCCTTTCTCTTCTGGGCTTCATGCTCACCCTGATCGCCTTGCCCGGCATCAGGGCCGGTTATGGTGCGATCGGAAAATGGAACGAGAAGGAGCAGGTTCTTCACCGGCGCTGTCCTGGCTTATCTGAGTTCACGCTTGGGAGGAGTGATGAGGATGCGCGTGCGATGATGCATCGTGCACGGCGTGGTGGGATGTTTGCGCATCAGGCGCCGCTTGTTTTTCTGATTGCGTGGAGTGTTTTCGCTTTGATTCCGTTTTATCTATACGGCGGCTTCTAGAGCTGGAGGCGCACTTCCCCGGCGTTGTTGCCT
>CAJQZM010035985.1:0-15723 GCA_907164665.1 Colias nastes | reverse complement strand
CAGGAACGGGACGCCTCCGCCGGCTGCTCCGGCGCAGGACGCTGTTGTTAACCATCGATTTGAAGGTAATAATGTTGATAATCAATGGGCAGGTGGTGTGCAGGTTAATAGACCTCGAGTTTCTAGTCACACTTACAGGCGCGGTGGCAGGAAGGTTAATTCGAATTATCGGAGCCAGGCACGTCCCCCCATGGGCGGGGGTGATAGTAGACGTCATGTATATCGGACACCGGATGTGTCGCGACCATTTAGGGCTCAGGGCCCTAGGGGCCCTGGGGGGCCCAATGTATCTCGGGTTGCTGCTGATCAGCAACGATCTGATTCTATCAATCCTTTGCAGTATTCGGAGTGGCCTCGCTTAGGACAGCGGGGATCCCAGCGAGATTATTGACTCGAACACACGCCGTCTCCATCTAAGTCTTCGACCTCTCCGGTTACTGTTTTGTTGCCCACCGCTCAGGTTTGCGTCGCCTCCCCATCGGGTGAGCAGGTTGCGGCGCGAGCGATTTTGGATTCTGGTGCACAGGGGAGTTTGGTGTCGAGAAGTTTAGTGGAGCGGTTGCGGTTGCGTGTTGTTCCTGCCGCGAACAGTATTTTTGGTGTAGGCGGAGTTAAGGTGTCCGGTTTAGTGGGACAGGTCTCACTCACCTTCTCTCCTCTTAAATATTCTTTTCCTCGTGTTTCAACGTCTGCTGTTGTTTTAGATAATGTTATGGGAAAACATCCACTTGTTAAATTGCCATCGGAGGTATTTGAACGTGCAACTCAATTGAATTTAGCTGATGCCAAATTTAATATTCCAGGTCCAGTTGATTTGCTACTCGGTGCAGATGTTTTGGGAATGCTACGGTTTGGAAAATGCATTCATCTGCAACGTGGTGGGTTAGTAGCTGTCTCAACCGACCTTGGTGATGTCATCATGGGCCCTGTATTTTCATTATGTGTTTTTAGTGAAGAGGATGGTAACTTGAATGTAGGACTCTCTCTCGCTGAAGCGGTTCAGCGTTTTTGGGAAGTTGAGGAGCCCCCTACAGCACGCCGTGATAACCCAGAGCACCTGGAATGTGAGCTGTTCTTCCAGAATAATACAGGTCGTCTCTGTTCGGGTAGGTTTGTCACGAGGTTACCTTTTCTACCGTCTCGTCCTCCATTAGGTCAGTCTAGAATGCTAGCTGAAAAAAGGTTAGCATCTATGGAGCGACGTATGAAGAGGGATTCGGCATTTCGTATTAAGTATGTTGAGTTTATGAAAGAGTATTTAGAGCTTGGTCATATGTCTGTTTCTAATTTTGATTGGAGGTCGCAGGAGCACTACTTTATTCCACATCATGCGGTGTTTAAGGGTGGTAAAATTAGAGTAGTTTTTGATGGCTCTGCGCCTAGCTCTAACGGTGTATCATTGAATCAATGTTTGCATTCGGGTCCTAAGTTGCATCGGGATATTGGTGATATTTTAACAAATTTTCGTAGGCATCAGGTTGTATTTGTTGCGGATATTAAAATGATGTTTAGGCAGACTGTTATTCATCCCGAGGATCGTCGTTATCAGTTGATTTTGTGGCGAGAGAAAGAATCAGATCCTATTTCGGTTTTCGAGTTGAATACTAATACGTATGGACTTAGGTCGAGTCCTTTTATAGCTATTCGTTCTTTATTAGAGTTGGCAGAACGAGAGCATCTGCGTTTTCCTAGAGCTGCTAATGTTTTAACTAGTGATGTTTTTGTTGATGATATCTGCACCGGTGCTGCTAATGAAAGGGAAGCGTTGATACTGCGCGATGAGCTTATTGATATTCTCAAGGCGGGTGGTTATGAATTGAGAAAATGGTTGTCGAATTCGCAAGCTGTTCTTGCAGGTTTACCTGAAGACCACCAACAGGATCCTTATATTTTTCAGAATACGGATAATCCGGACGCCATCGCTGTTTTAGGGGTTCAGTATCAACCTATTTCAGATGTATTTATATTTCGAGTTCAAGATTTGGATGTTGTTAAAACATGGACGAAGCGTACCGTACTTTCGACTGTTGCTAGGATATATGATCCTAATGGTTGGTTGGCTCCAGTCGTGTTTTTGGCAAAGTGCTTTATGCAAAAGCTTTGGTTACAGGGATTGACATGGGACGCCCCATTGGTGGGTGATTTGTTGAACGTTTGGATTAAATTTGTTTCGTCCCTCCCTGATATTGAATTTGTTAGAATAGATAGGTCGTTGCTACCATCGGGTAAATGCGTAGTAGATGTTCATGGTTTTTGTGATGCTTCGGAGAGCGGTTTCGCTGCTGCAGTCTATGTTCGTACGGTTAATAAATCAGGTGTTGTAACGGTTAAGCTTATTATGGCTAAGAGTAGAGTGGCTCCAGTTGGAACGCGATTAACTGTTCCTAAATTGGAACTATCAGGTGCTGTACTTTTGACTCGTCTCCTTAATCACGTTAAATCGACGCTAGGTCAAAATATTAATATTAGAAGGATGTTCGCTTGGACTGATAGTCAGATTGTTCTTGCATGGTTGCAAGCATCAGTTCATGCTTTAGAAGTTTTTGTTGCGAATCGGGTGTCGCAAATTCAGCAATCGGTTGCTAATCTTGAATGGAGACATGTGCCAGGAGATGTTAATCCCGCTGATTGTGCATCTCGCGGTTGTGAGGCTCCAGTTTTATTGAATCATTCGTTGTGGTGGGGTCCCGGTTGGCTGCTCCAACCAGAGAATTGTTGGCCTCAAGCTTCTATTAAGCTTATTGAGCCTCTCCCGTGTTTGAAGGTCCTTTCGGTATAAAGGAGCCTGCACAGAATTAGATTATATATTAATTTAGATTTTTTATGAACGCGGTTTCGTTCTTTAGATAAGAGTTAGGTGAAACGGTTCTCACCTTCGGTATTTTGTAAAATTGAAGCTGTACTTAATTCCAGGCCACTGTGTCCTATTTCATCGGACCCAAATGACTTGGAGGTTTTGACTCCAGGACATTTTTTGATTGGGGGTCCACTTAATGCGCTCCCTGAATATCCATTTGAGGATACTCCGGTTAATCGGCTCTCACGTTTTGAACTGCTGCAACAACTTTCTCAGAGTTTTTGGAAACGGTTTAATTTAGAATATCTTCATTTGTTGCAGCAGCGTGTTCGCTGGACAGATAAAACGGATCCACCAAAGGTCGGTGACCTCGTCCTAGTTAAGGAGATGAATATGCCCCCACTGTCTTGGAGACGTGGTCGAATTTTGCGGCTATTCCTAGGCGCGGACGGTATTCCGCGAGTTGCAGAGGTCCTGGTAGGAAATTCTGTCCTTAAAAGAGCTGTTGCGGGCTTATCGCGGCTGCCCGTTATGTGGGTTCTATCCTTATCCTCTGGTTTTGGACTCAGTCAGGTTTTGCCTGACTGGGACGGGGGAATGTTCGGAATAGATAATATAATTAAATGGTCACACTGATAGCGGAAACGCGATGTATTCATTCGGTACGGAGCCGCGTTCGTTTCCGGCTGTTGTTCTTGCTATTTGATTGGCTACGGAGCGGAGTTCGCATTCTGCATTCATATTAATTATTTTACCAGTCTATCGGTGTCCGCCAACCGCGCCGCTAGCGTGAAGTCGTATATTTAGTGTTTGTTATCGGTCGCCTCGGAAGTTATTTACGCACGCATCGGAGCGTGTCGTCGATTGTTTTTTGGTTAATTGTAATTGTATTGTGCGGAATTGTTAATTGTACTTTTTATTGATATTAGTAATCACGCGCAGACGCGAGTTATTTAAGTGAGAAGAGTTTTAATGGCGACGCAGTGTGCCTGGCAGTAGTGGTGACTATATACATTAAATTGTCTCTTTTCTTTTTATTTTATCTTATGTAATTTAAATTATCCCCGTAAATATAGTTTTTTCCTCCCCAAGGGGCCCCCTATTGTTTTGACTAATTGACTGACCGACACACCACATATTTATGGAAGCAGCGCACGAGACTTCAGGTATGTACTCAGTATGTATTCATATTCAACTATTGTTATTGTATAATGGTAGCAGAGCAAAATAAATAACATACACGTGTATATGTGTGTTATAACTCCCTACCGGTTAACCTATATATTTTCCCTACCATCCAATGCTATCAATGCTGTCGGTATGGTCATACTAAAAATATATGCCGATCTAAACCCAGGTGTTACAAGTGTGGCCAAGACCATTCCGGTGACACTTGTACAGTAGAAGAAGATTGTGCATCATGTTTGTTGTGTTCAGGGTTCCATTATGCAATCAACAAAATCTGTCCAGAGTTTAAACGCCAAAAAGACATTAAAATTAGTATGGCTCAAAAAAACATTTCATATGGTGAGGCAAGTAAACTTTTCCCACAAATATCAAAGTCGTATGGGGATGTATTAATATCTTCACCGGCTTATTCATCCCCAAACAGATTAAATGTAAACACTACAAATACTTCTTACAAAAAAACTTATTTTTTGAAACCAAAATCGCCTCCGAAGATGAACAAGGGTTTTGACAAAATAGCTCACAATACGATTATTAGGGAAGCTCAGATACCTACGCCTGAAAATGGATGTGGTTATCAAGTAGCCCCTAATGAAACTGAAACTTCCCAGATAATGGACATAATTACTTCCCTAATCAACACATTATTAAAGAATAACACCTTAAAACCGTCCAACGTTGCCACTTTATATAAATTAATTGATAGTTTAAGTAGTAATCATGGATTCCAAAATAATACAGTGGAACTGCAGAAGCGTAATACCTAAAAAGTCAGACCTAATTCACATAATAAATAAGCATAATCCTTTTTTAATCGCTCTAAATGAGACTTGGCTAAAACCAAATCTCTTTTTTCGCATTCCAGGCTATGTTTGTATTCGTGATGACAGAATTGATGGGTATGGTGGTGCTGCCATACTTATTAAAAAGTCAATTCAATTTAAACGTCTAATATTACCAGCGCACAATAATAAATATGTAAATAGTGTTGGCATTAGCTTAAAAAATAATATTTCAATCATTTCAATATATATATCGTATAATTCAGCATCAACGTTTAATTATTTACAAAATTTAATAAGATCAATTCCTACACCTTTATTGTTGCTTGGTGATTTCAATTCCCATCACCAATATTGGGGAAGTAGTATTACTACTAGTAGTGGTGAGCAACTTTTAGATATTATGGACATGCATAATTTATGTATACTTAACACAGGTGAACCAACGCGACGTACGCGAGCGAATGAAAATCTGAGTGCGGTAGATCTTTCTCTTTGTTCGCCAGGTTTAGCATCATCCATATCATGGCGTCCCTTATCATCTTCATTCGGCAGTGATCACTTCCCGCTATTAATGTCAGTTCCCATAGGAAATACTAATAACACAACAAGAAAGCCACGGTTGAAATATTTATTGAACAATGCTAATTGGGATAAATTTAAAGAAAAGGTTGATCTACGTATTAAAGATCTACCTGAAAGTCAGGCAGGTAATGAAGAGATTTGTTCTGAATATTTAACGAAAATATTGATTGAAGCTGCTGATGAAACTTTCCGGCATAAATCTGCTAAAAGTTTTAAAGTTCCTACCCCACCGTGGTGGGATAAAGAATGTAGTGATGCAGTTAAAGAAAGGAAGCGTATGGAAAGAATATATGAAAATGACATGTCTGATGTTAATTTTGAAAACCTCTCTCAAAATATTAACTTTACCCGATCACTTCTTAAAAAGAAAAAACAAGAAGGTTGGAAATCTTTTTGTTCGTCATTATCACCAGATACTTGTTCAAGTGAAGTGTGGAAAAACATCAGGCGTTTCCGATCTGCTTTCAGGGAACAAACATCCGTCATTTCTGAGGAATTAGCTCACAAATTTATGGATAATTTAGCTCCATCTACAGCGCCAGAGTACATTGGGAAATCATTACCTGTTATCTCCACTACAGACCACGATTATAGCTCTTTAATAGTATCTCCGTTTGTTTTAGAGGAACTTAAAGGAGTTCTTTCATGTGTTAAAGATTCTGCGCCGGGTATGGACGGGATTCCATATTCCTTTTTATCTCACCTATCAGAAACTGGTCTAAAATATTATCTGGACCTCATAAATTTAATTATGATTTCTGGGAACATTCCGCGATCCTGGAAATTACAAGAAATTATTCCTATTTTAAAGCCCAATAAATCTTCAAGTGACGTATCATCATATAGACCAGTGGCTTTATCATCTGTCCTTTGCAAAATTTCAGAGCATTTAATCAAAAATCGACTGGAGTGGTATTTGGAACACAATAATTTTTTATCAAATAGCCAGTACGGATTTCGTAAGGCGAAAAGCGCCATTGATAACATCTCCATACTGACTTCTGATATTAATATTGCTTTTTCGGATAATCAACATGTTGTTGCTGCGTTTGTTGATATTCGCTCAGCATATGACAATGTGGTTATCACAATCCTACAGCAGAAACTTTTCAGACTTGGAATTCCTGACGTTTTGATTAATTTAATCATATGTTTATTAGAAGAGAGATATATTGTTTTGAATATTGATGAATCAGTCCATTTTCAGCGTACCATGAGTAAGGGTCTTCCTCAAGGGTCGGTCTTAAGTCCTCTATTATATAATATTTATACACATGATTTAGCTGATTCGTTTAATAATAGAATTAATACCCTTCAGTATGCTGATGATCTTGTATTATACACTATAGATTCTAGTTTAGATTCAGCTTGTATTTTTTTAAATAAAGGTCTCATCGAGCTTAAGGGCTGGCTAGATAAAAATGGATTGGATGTTTCTGTTGACAAAAGCGTCGCTCTGATTTTTACGAGATCGCGAATAGTTCCTAGGGTTGATATTAGTTTTAATGGGAAACGGATCCCACTCCAAAATCATACAAAATTTTTAGGCGTGGTCTTAGATAGCAAAATGTCTGGTACCTTTCACGTTGAGTACATATGCTCAAAATGTGAAAGTATACTTAATTTGTTGAGGTGTCTTTCCGGAGTTTGGTGGGGTGCCCACCCTTTTTGCATGAAATTGGTGTATAATGCTTTGATTCGCAGTATTCTAGATTATGGAACGTTTTTGTTAGAAAGCGGTAACGTAACAGCACTTAAGAAATTAGATCAAATCCAAGCTAAAGCTCTGCGCATCGTGTTAGGTGCAATGAAATCGAGCCCTATTAATGCCCTTCAGGTTGAATGTGGAGATCCCCCACTGAAGATCAGAAGGCAATATTTATCTGATAGATTTTTATTTCGTATAATACAATTCACCAACCATCCATTAGTAAACAAGTTGAAAATTTTAAACGATCGGATACGTACATCTTCTTTCTGGAAAAATAAATCATTACCTTGTTTAATTATAAGTTACCGAAAACTCATTTCAATGTCAACTAGTATTTTTCAGTCCCCAGTTTTACCGCTGTATGCAATATGCATATAACTTCAAGTGCCTTTTGATCAAACCTATTATACGGTACAATATAGGCATCAATAAGAATGATATGGATTCAAATGCAAACTTTAGGTTTAATGTCGATAGGGAGTGGAGCAACTGGCATCATATTTTTACGGATGCATCTAAAACCTCGACTGATAGTTGTGTTGGAGTTGGTATATTACACGTTCAATTTAAGATCACACAAAAGATCAAGTTACCGCCGGAGTCTTCAGTCTTCACTGGGGAATGCTTTGGACTACTAAAAGCAATAGAATATATAATATTAATGAAGCTACGTAAATCTGTAATTTTTACTGATTCAATGAGTTCTCTGCAATGCTTAGATAAATATTCTTTTTATAACAAACCATTTTACCCTGTTATTTTTGAAATTAGAAATAAGTTAGCTGAATGTATTAACCTGGGATACTCGGTGACTTTTGCCTGGATTCCAAGTCATTGTGGAATCCAAGGAAATGATAGGGCAGACAGCTTGGCAAAGGATGCGGTGCAATGTGGAGATATGTATCCATACATTAACTACCCTCACGATCTTATGACATTACCGAAGCGATATCTCTTTGAAGCGTGGAATACGGTCTGGGCAGACACTGGGCAGTGTAAGGGAAGGAATTATTTTAGAATTCAACCAACAATACCAATAAAGCCTTGGTTTGTTGGTGTTGAAGCAAATAAATTAGTTATATCTTCAATAAGTCGCATGAGAATTGGACATATGTGTATTCCTAGCCATCTAGCCAGAATTGGCGTATTAAATAGTGAAGTTTGCGAGTGTGGAGAGGATGAGGGAAATATAGACCATATATTTTTCTCTTGCTCTTTATACGATCATTCTTCCTTTTATAATTCATTAATTTCCTCAAATGTTCCTCTTCCTACTCGTATATCATATCTGTTAATGTATCCTAAAAAATATTTTATTAATATATCTAGTTTTATATTTAAGAATAACGTCAAATTGTAAGGTTTATTAATTTCCATTTAATCTATTTAGTTTATGTAAATAATATGTAATAATATAATGTAATTTGTATTGTTTTTTCCTAACTCTTCTGATCACCTTGCATAGATCGTCCTATCGTGGTCCTATCCTATTTTCCCGAGTATGGATTCCCTACCTTTTACTTGACACTGGCAAATAGTCGTATCTTCTTGCCATTAAAAAAAAAAAAAAAAAAAAAAAAAAAAAACTTGTAGGCGGTTTAGTTTTTTTTTTTAAACATGTCATTTAATTATTATACCTACCCGTTTTTTTTTTTTTAATAAAGATCATCTTTATTCACGTGAAAGGTAGAATTTAGTTTATTTCTTATTATTTATATAACAGTGAAAGCAAAATTTAACCATATGTTAAATTATTATATTTTTTGCTAGCAACTTTAAGCGATTATGCTAAAACGACCTAATTTTGTCGACAGAACCATTAACTAAAAACTATATGGTTTTAAGTATTTTAAATGCCCATAATTAAATAAAATATACACATAAAATGAACTAAAAGAAAATAAAAAGCCATATCTTACGCTATAAAGGTAACAAGACTTATTGGAGTATAAATGTAAAATTAACGAAAAGGTTTATTTTTCACATTCACAAAAATATACCCTTGACACTTCTAGAGTTGTTATTATAAGATAAAGTATAAAGTGTTTAATATCACGTGTTACAAAAACTTGTACCAAAATATAAGAGCGTTTTGTTGGAAACGGGAATTACCTTATTCTATTAAAAGTTTTTATCACGATTTGAGTAGCTTCACCTTGTACGCGTAATTATTATCATTTCTCTCGCTGTACTCAATATAATTTATTTATATTCTACTAGCTTACCGCCCGCGGCTTCGCCCGCTTTGTCTAAAACCTAATAAATTATATACTAAAACCTTCCTCTTGAATCACTCTATCTATTAAAAAAACCGCATCAAAGTCCGTTGCGTAGTTTTAGATTTAAGCATACAAAGGGACATAGGGACAGAAAAAGCGACTTTGTTTTATACTATGTAGTGATGTATGAATATTATACTATTGTTATGTAACATATTCTTATTTTTATGGATATATCTTTACGCAGGTAATTTTTTTAGTCGTATATTTATTTATTTTATAAATATTAATTTATGCTCTACCCTTCACCTTTCCTCTCATTTAATTTCTCTACGTACGTCCGGTTGTCTGGAATAAATCGCTGCATAGCGATAAGACCGCCAATTGATTTTAATGTATTCTTAGGTTAAGTATTATTGTAATAATTCTAAGAGCAATAAAGTATTAATAAATAAATAAATAAATAAATATGTTTTGTATGCTTGTATGTTTGGGTGTAACTAACTCATTCAGACTCAATTTTGATCGATTTAATTCAAATTCTATAATGAATGTTAATATCAATTCAGATTAGAAGCTTTTTAAATGATAAATTATTATTTAATAAAAGAAGAAGATATATTATTTCTATGCAGTTTAACATACTTGGTATATTGTTTTGAAGAAATTCACTCATTCGAAATAATATTTTCAACACACACACAGACAAAATAATTAGTAACATGCGCAATCACAATTAATATTCAAAAATATATGACAAGTGACAATGGGTAATCATAGTTCATTGGCATATAAATACACCAAACTGTCTGCCGGACAATTTTATGAGTAATTAATAAACCTAATTTATATGCAAATTCAAAACGGCCTTATCAAATACATAATTAGATTAATAAACTATTTAAAATATTTAATGCTTACGTAGTTACGTATCACCGTGCATATATTAGTACACAATATATTATAATATGAAACAAAATTTGTTTGCAACAAACTGGATTTTCTTGTGGTTTTCACCAATAATTAGATTGATGCAAAAAGGGATTCAGTTGCAATATTTGTCTTATTTTTTTGTATTTTAAAATCGGTTAAGTTTTGATTTGTAGGGATCAAATTAAAACGAGATAGTTATTTTAATATTAGAATTTTAAAGCTATATAAGCAGTGGCGAAGTTTTAAACAGATGTAATTTTGCTCCTATATTTTTTACGTTTTTATCGGCTAGCCGCTAGTGCGTAGTTTTCATTTATATCCTACTAGAATTCCGCCCGCGGCTTCGCCCGCGTTTTCAAAGGAAAACCCGTTCCCGAGGGATTTCCGGGATAAAACCTATGTGTTATCCTATGTGTTAATCTAAGTTACCCTCTATATGTGTGCTAAATTTCATTGTAGTAGTATTTGCGTGAAAGAGTAACAAACACACACACACACACACACACACACACACACACACACACACACACATCCTCACAAACTTTCGCATTTATAATATTAGTTATATCCTATAAAGGCTCTATCTATAGGCTCTCCATAAAAGGCAGATGCAGTTCTGCACGGTGATTATTTTTAAATGGCTTCCCGTCTGTTCCTTTTCTTAGTCATGAGTTATGACGCTAAAAACCACTACAATAGAAGTATCCTATTCACCCCTGTAAAGGACGGATTCTACACAAATTTAAATAATAATTCAATAATCTTCGCTTGTGTTCTGTTTGTAAACACAATTATCATATGAATAGCCTCGTGTAAGCGCACAATAGACGACATTATAACCATATTGGGCGGACCACCATAATAATCATACGAGTATAATAATATAGTAATAAATACGTAATACACGTCTTATAGGTATGGCTGTCACGTGTTGAATGAGGAACAAATTAACGTTCGAATTAATTGAAAATGGAATTTTGTGATTCTTTTTTATTTATTTTTTGTCAACTTTTTTTCGTGCCTGTACCTATCTGCTTCGAGGCAAAATTTATTACGAACTCTTTAATTATTATTTCAATACCTATTGATACTAATAATATCACTGACCTCAGGTTTTTTTGAGGTCAGTGAATAATATAGATTTGAAATAAAGAGCTAACCATAAAGCACCATAAACGATGCCCAAAACTTATCGGAACGAACAATTTATTTATATTTTTACTAGCGGTCCGCCCCGGCTTCGCCCGTGGTACCTACATATGAAAAATAGATGTTGGCCGATTCTCAGACTTACCCGATATGCACAGAAAATTTCATGAGAATCGGTCCACCCGTTTCGGAGGAGTATGCAGACTAACATTGTGACACGAGAATTTTATATATAAGAAGAAGTCATTTTTAGCAAGTAACAGACCCTTGGGCAGGCACTAATTAAGACCACGTTTTTATAACCAAAAACCTTTCAGGGTGATCTCTGGAGTCTTGACTATAAAAATATTAAAGATACCACAGTTTACACAATATTGTATACTTAGCAACAAATTGACAAAATAACATGACTGTGAAGATTCATATTTATCCAAAAGTATTTAGAAGTTATGATTGAATAGTTTATTTATTTTATATCTTAATATATATAAATCTCGTGTCACAATGTTTGTCCTCAATGGACTCTTAATGAAAACCACTTAACCGATTATAATAAAATTCGCACACCATGTGAAGTTCGATCCAACTTGAGAGAGCCGGGGCGGACCACTAGTAATATAATATAATAAAAAAATATAATATAATAGTTTATTATTTATTTAACTCACAGTCATATTCAAGTGCGTACTTATTTTTTGGAAAGTCATGTGAACAAATGGGCCTTTAAAGTATGTACAGATAAAAAAAACAACTAATTATTATATATTCAAATAATAAGCTATCCAAACTATACTTATGTATATCTAATGACAAGCGAGATGCCCCGGCTTCGCCCGTGATACGTAATTTAAACTAATATTATAAAGCTGAAGAGTTTGTTTGTTTGTTTGAACGCGCTAATCTCAGAAACTAGGTACTGGGCCGATTTGAAAAATTAAGACCACGCTAAGACCAACAGGAGCTGAGCCACACGGGTGAAACCGCGTTTTATAAAAAAGAGGGTGTGTGCCGAGCACAGGTGTCAGATGTGAAACTTCTTTGGCAAGATTCAATTCAAAGATATCAAAATCGTCATCTCACTCCATGACGTGACGGTATTGCCATGACGCGACCTTGAAATTTTACTTTCACCGCGACTAAAGAAGTTGCATTTCGAAAAACTATTTCATTACCACATAATATAATACCTACTATTACTCAGTATTTCTAATAGGTAAATTGTATGTAGAACGTATTAGGCGTTATGCGCGAATTTTCGAAATCACATATAAAAGCATAACCGACATAATCTGTTACGTTATGTTATATAACCCGATTGTTATAAGGAAAAGATAACATATACGAAGCGTGCCCGTTTACCTTTCATTTCCGACTGTGGTACAATTTATGAGCTTTTTAGTACGAAAATATAATAAACTTTATTGACATAATAACAAAGGTCAACATAATGAATCCTTCGGCTCCCGAACTAGTTTAATACTGTATTATTGTAGACAATTTCATATGAACAAATTTTTTATATTCATTTTAATAAACTGATGAGCATAATTAAGACGGAAACCCTTTATAAATATTAAAATATATAAAAAAACACACACATAATATGTAAATTAATGAGTGCTTTTTATTTTTATTCTAATATCTCGATTCCTGATCAAAGCTAGACAATAATTCGTGATCCAGAACATTAAAACTTGTCAATGATGAATGGTAACATTTCATTTTTTATAACGCTTACGACAAATAGGAAACCCAATACAGTACTCCAAACTTAATAATGCGCATGCAAATCTTCGCTAATTGTCGTATTTCCGAAGACACTCGAATCATTGAATCGTAAGAGCCCTAAACAACGCACTTGCATTTTACACCTTGTTCAAAAGAAATAGAAGTCAATTCACGGTCATACACAATCAAAAACAAATCCGGCGGTAGGTGACGGTAGCCTGTCAGTCAAAAAACTCAAAAATACGTCAGTCGTCTTTAAATATTGGTGGTGATTGCACGTGTTCTCTCTGTGTGGAATTATATAGAGCTGCTATTACATACCCTTCTTGCCTCTTGGTTTTGTTTTTAAAGGTGAATTGAATTAATCGATGAAATGATTTACACAGGTGATGGCAGTAGGGAAAGTGAAAATGAAGAAGAGCATAATGAAAGTTCCGATGTACGTAAAATGTCAGAAATAAAGATAACCCCTGATTTTGATTGTTTTTATTTTTATTTTTTTGTAATTGTCATAATATTGAAGAATGATCACTGTAAATACTTTTGAACTGAGATTTTAATGATTAGATTTATATGGTTTAAATATGAAAACCATATTGTTTGAAAAACATATTTTATACAATATAAATTTTGTGTTATTTAACCTTCTTTTCTTCCATCATTACACCAGTTTCAGTAAGACACTTTAAAAGTACTATAAAATTTTCCAAGTAAATCAATCCAACAAAGATATATTCGCAATCGTGGGGTTATACTCGCTAATTTACTTACAAGGAATTATCGAAACAAAATCGTTACTTACAAATACATATTAATCTCTTTTAGCACAAAACATATAATTTGACTAAATTATGCATGAAGAAAATGCATTTAACCACTCTATATAGATATCATCTTCGGACGCTCCGGGAATATGACAGTTGCCGAACAGTGACGAAGATTTCTATGCGCATTATTACTTTTGGATTACTGTACCTATCTATCTATATATTTAAAAATGAAACCCGTTTTCCTTGATCACGGCATCACGCGTGAACGGGTGGACCGATTTCGATAATTCATTTTTTATTATATTCCTTGAAGTACGAGTATAGTTCTTATGTAGAGAAAACGTAAATATGTACCACGGGCGAAGCCGGGGCGGACCGCTAGTTAATGAATAAAATATAATGCAGACTTTTTAGCATAAAAACTACTACTATATTTATAACTCTACGTTTACAAATAAACCAAATCTTCAGCTATTATGAAATCCATTCTAACCACTACCTTTGTTCTCTAAAGTCAGTTAAAACGCTTCAGTCTGTATTTTATACTGTTTTCTACAAATTAAGGTTATAAGTACGATGTCCGAAGCTAACCGGTTAGATATAATATGATCTTTGCTTGGAAATACCTGGTTCTGAATACATATTTGATAACAAAGTACATTGACTTTAAGGGGCCTTGGACCGAAATTCATGTTTCTAAATCATGTTATTTTCAGAGAAATCATCATATTTAAAATCCTAAAAAAAATATATAGTACAGATAAACGTTTGATCTAGTGGAATTTTTGGATAGAAACACAATATTAAACATTTCACTCGATAAAAAAAAAATCAGAAGTAGCATCGATTTTGAAAGCATTTTCAGTTTTATGCGAATTAGGGAAACGCTATTTTTATGAAAATTTTACATTTCATTTACTAATCAGGTTTTACAGTGGAATTTTTGGATAGATTTATAATTTAGCCCTTATTTTTTTTTATATAAAATATAATACGTAATATGCGACTCGCGCGCACCACGCCAGTGCCGCCAAAGTCCAACCGGACGCCATCGAGGGAGGACCTGTGCTAGTTTTGCTCCCGACCACGTTGTAGTCGCCGCTCGTATAATTAGAACCGAGCGGCAAGTACAACGGCGAGCACGCCACAATATAAATAAATCAGTAGTTTGATTTTATTACCTATCCTAGGATTGTTGGTGTAAATAAATTAACTTCTTATTCTATACTATTAAACGAACAATATTTGCATATTTATATATTTGTTTGTAAATACAGTGTGGAAATTTTCGATGGGCCCTGGGTGAAAGTACTTACTAGAAATACTGGAGATAGCAAATTTTGCTGAAAGGAAACATTCCTTTATTTTTATAAAGAAATAGAACTGCATTCAAAGATTTTCAAAAATTCATTTTCTTCGACCGGGAATCGAAAGAACTAAAAATGTAAAAAAATATAATTTTCTATTTTATTCTTCAAATCAACACAAGTTTCATATTATTACAATTATTTGTAATTTAAAATTATGTTTTAAAAATTACCTTGCCTGAGATCCTCTTTTTTATGGGTTGTTGAATAGGAATAGCGGCAAAGTTTTGAAGTACTAGTAGGAAGACTATTATGATGTTGGTTGATCTGTATGAGTATGACAAATATTATTTTTATGAAACAACAATCCAAGATGGCGCCGACGAAAATTTTACATCTTTTCGTCATGGGTGTCATTTTCATGGTTTTTGGGGTAGCTATTAACCAATATGAGGTCAAAACTAAAATCCAAGATGGCGCCGACGAAAAATTTGACTTATTTTCGTGATGGGTGTCATTTTCATGGTTTTTGGGGTAGCTATTAACGAATATGA
>CAJQZM010035984.1:0-40517 GCA_907164665.1 Colias nastes | reverse complement strand
TCGGCTCGCGTAGGATCGGGCTAGCCCGCGTCGTTTAATCGCACCTTTAAATTGGCTCGATAAGGGCTCGACCAAGTCGCAGACTCGTACAATTATGTAACTTGGAAAACTTTCCTTCTTACTTAGGGGAAGGTATAAAAACAGTTTACATATATTAAAAAATCCAGAATGAAATGTTTTATACGTTAACAGCAAAGATCTATTTTATAATTTACTACTAGATTTAAAAAAAAAACGGCCAAAAAAACTAAATAACATAAAACCTAATAGCAAAACGCAGAGATAAAGGCACATCATGGTCATAATTACAAATTCTGCAAATTGATTTTTTTTTTTTTTTTATTCTTTATTTTCCAAGGGACTTTGTCGCTTAGCGACCACGTCGTCCCGTATATTCCAATTACAATAAACACTTAAATCTAAAAAATTTAAATACAAACTACAGTAAACAAAACAATCATTTTTGTAATCCAACATCGGTTAGTCTGACCAGCACCCGCACCTCTGCCGACGAGGGACAAGTGAGAATGCTGTTCACACAACCGACATTGTTAATACAGCGGAAGATATCATTTTGTTGTCTAAATTGCGCGTTCCGAACACACTCCATGAGAATATGCTGCACATCTTCTACAATACCACAATCAATGCACAACGGAGAATCGGCTTTCTGCATTAAATGTGCAAACTTATTCGATGGAATATGTCCCGAACGTAATCTTAAAATAGTTGTCAACGTCCTCCTATCGCATACAATCTCATCAAGCCATGGGTACCGAGGTACATGTGGTTGGATTGTTCTGTGCCAAATTCCTTTCTCCCGCGATCGTTCATCAAAATATACCTGCCAATCGGATAGACATTTATTCCTCACATATTTAAAATGATCCGAGTACAGTGGAGCGACCTCCAAGGGTACCCCATCTATTGCTGCTTGTTTGGCTAATAAATCAACCTCATCGTTCTCTTTGAGCTGAATATGGGAAGGGATCCATTGTAAGATTACTTCTTTATTATTAGCTTTTAAATTCAAAATCAACTCTAAAATTTTATAGGCAATCGGTACTCCTCTCACTTGAGAGGCACAGCGAGCCAAATGTTGCAATGAGCTTTTAGAGTCAGTTAAAATGACAAAATGTCCGAAATTTAAAGATTGAATATAAGCCAAAGCTTCCGCGATAGCAATCAATTCCATATGCATAATGGATATCTCTGAATTAACTTTGAACTTAAGGCTGCATCCAAGAAATGAATCCAACACGGCCGCACCACCACTACTTGCGCATTTAGAGCCATCAGTGTAAATTTTATGATGTGCTCCATATTTATTAAGGATGAATTGGGAACAAATAGACTCAAGAGTATGATGATGGTAAGTGCGTTTGGCACGATCTACTGACGGGATGGTATCTGAAATAAAATCCTGGACATTAATATTACTAACCCAAGTGTCCATCGAGAACATCTCAAGTCGACCACAACTCTGTAAACTCAATGAAGATAATCCGGCTTGCGATTGAACAAGAAGGGGAAGCTTTTTATTATTCCAATACCTTGATCGACTCAGTGAAAACAGTTCATTAAGCGCCGTAGTTGTTAAACTATTTTTACACGACCTACACTTTAACCAAAACTTCCCCGCCAGATACCTTCTTCGAATAAACAGAGGAGGAAGACAAAGGTCATTCTCCATAACATGAATAGGGGTACTACGTATATAGCCACCTATTACACGCAAAGCCTGGTTTTGAACTTTATCCAATTTGAGCAATGAACTTTTAGCTGCATTATCATATTGCAAATTGATAATATATGGAGTGGGCACAATGGAGTTAGCTCGATTTATTATTGCCGATTTAATAATACAGTTTTTTGTATTATAAATAATAAATATTGTACAATATAAAATTGTTAGGAGGATAAAATAAATACGTTGCCTATTTCTTATAATACAAAACGTGTTGCCAATCATTCATTGTCATTTATGCCAATCGGGCTTAGCAATCGGGTCATTTTACTTTTAATTCTTGATGAAATATTACTTCCCCTTCATTTTTAAAAACTTTTAACTTAGAAATATTTTTATAATAAGATTTATTTCAAATGATCAATATAATTAATGTTGTGGAAGTCAAGATCAAAAACTAATTAGACTCGTTATGTTTATTAATATATTTAAACGCAATGTTTTATATTAATTATAGGTAAATAAATGAATAGTTTCCTAGATTCGATTGGAAAACAATTAAAGAAATGTTTAAGTTATAACCGATCGTTAAATTATTATTTGTAGGTGCTTCAATACAATAAAAATAATCCCTCGTAAAGCATCTTAAAAAATCTTATTTCTTAATTTCTTAATAACATACAAGCAATAAATAATGAATAAATGCATAATAATATGTAATCAATCAACATAATCATCTATATAATTATATATTATTTTATTCTATTTTATACAAGTTTTTTTTTTATTTAGTAAGTTCAGGTCTTTTTGTAATTAGCGAACAAAGTTGAAAATTCTTTTCTACAATAAATGCCAAAGTAAAATTACATATATATGGCAAGAGTATATATGGAAATCTTAATATAGTAGTAACCGCTGGTTATGACGGTATAGGTCGTATACACTATATTATCGTATGGTCGTATACACGTATATGTTTTTATTAAATTTACATATTCTATATTAATTATTTAAAGAAAAAACTATTTAAAACAATATGAAACATTAATTAAAGTAGACGATTCTGTATCGATCGAACGCTGCCTTACATATACTTGTGATTATTGTAATTGTAAGTCATTTATGGAACATTAATTACATGCAAGTATCGCTTTTTTATCAACCAAAATAAAATTAATACCTGTGTAATTTTCCAATTCTTGATATATTTAATGGTTTTTAGATAACAATATCAATAAAATTTCCTTGTAATAGCCTTAATGTTCAGGCCGTGTATTTTATAGAAGCATTTCAAGTTTTCAAGTAATGGCTCTCAGCAATTATTTTGTTATTATATTAAACAATGATATTAAATATTAATCATTACCCCAGAAAAAAAATTATATGCAATAAAAGCGCATAATATTCAAATAAAATACAACATTCGACACGAAATTATTTATTTTTAATAATTATTGCTTTATTAATCACATTTTAAAAGGGTTATTTTGTGCATAGATGTAAACATATTTATCTCATATATTATAAAGCCTAAAATATATAAACATATCTCTAAAAACATAATATGTTGAATTAAATTTAAAAAACGCGCTTCTTTGCAAGCTTGCTCTGTTAAAGATATACAGAATCTTTAATTAATTTATTACTATAAAAAAAAAACCCTTTTTTACGTAAATTTTAAGAATTTGTTATTTTAACGGGATTATCAAAGGAAGATCATCAGACTCGAACCTCAAATTATTTATTTATTGATTTATTCAGAAAAACATTTACAATTCTTAAATACTACACAGTTAAAAAATTAAAATAAACAAAATAAACTTAAAATCTAAAATAAAATTAAACAAAAATGAATAAAAGAAATGTTCCCTGAAAAGGTCTTGGCTCAGCACATTGTCATAGATAGTTCTGAGAACCATAACGCTGATATTCTGCCAAGACCCATACCATACCCGTACCATACATAAAATATAAATACTATATATAGTGTGAAAACAATATTAGCATATATATTAGAAATAAAGTAAGTATGTACAATAAAAAAATAAATAAATAGATAGTTACATAAAAGTTAAACTTGAGGAAATTAAAATTAGTTATTATCTTTATCTTTTTGCTTACGTAAGCGATGTACGTACATGACCCAAGTAAATTAACAAAAAAAAACCAGTACCTTCACTTGATAATGACTTCATTATTTAAGTAATTATTACTTTCCTTATTAACTTTTTTTACCACTCTTTATTTATTTATTTATTTATTTATTTATAATCTTTATTGCATACAAAAACAAATACAAATTTCACACACACAGACAGGACATTTGATGCAAAGGGCGGCTTTATTGCTTCAAGCAATTTCTTCCAAGCAACCCGAGCAGCCAATGTATTGGAAAAAAAAAAGAAAATTAAGGTAGATTATGTACACAATAGAAATAAAAAAGGACATCACATAATAAAATAAAAGACAACAACAAAATTATGACAAATAAAAACACATGAAAATAAACAGTAAAAAAAAAACAAGCAAGAAAAAAAAAATGACAATAATTGATAATAAAAATAATTAACAGGTTTGCAAATAGTGACACTTAACCATATTTTTAAAAGAGTGAAGCGTTTGTGCTTTCCTAATGCTAGTAGGTAAGTCATTCCAGAGTTGAACGGCTTTTACGGTGAAAGAGGCGTTGTAGAAATTAGTATGGTGCACCGGAATACGTAGCATTAGGTTATCATTAGATCGTAGGTTCAAACTCCTGGCAGATAAAAATTCAAAATTATCTTTTAAGTAGCACGGGATACGGGGATCAAATAGGATGGAGTAAAGGAGAGAGAGGACATGAGCGTTACGACGAAGTCGTATGGGTAACCACTGAAGCTGCTTCCGGAAGGCTGTGACATGATCAAATTTCCTTAACCCAAAAACGAAGCGCACCGCAAGGTTCTGTAAGCGTTCGAGTTTATTAAGTTGCTCCTGAGTAAGGTTTGAGAAGCAAACGTCGGCATAATCTAGTGTTGGTAGCATCAGGGTCTGAGCAAGCATAATTTTGGTGGGAATAGGTAAGAAATTGCGCAACCTTCTTAAACTAGACGCTGTATAAAATATTTTTCTGCTGATATTTTTAAGGTGTACAGACCAAGACAGTGTTTCATCCATATATAAACCCAAGTTCTTAACAGATCTACTATAAGGCACGATTACGTTATTAATAATTATAGGTGGTAAAGTAGTCCAGTTTATTCTAGCCACAAGACTCTGGCTTCCAATGATAATAGCTTGTGATTTAAGAGGGTTAAGCTTGAGGCCATAGCACACAGTCCAGTCGAACACCTTGTTTAGGTTATCGTTAATGCTATTAATTGCAGAATTAAGTTCATCTAAAGACGACTGTGCGTATATTTGGAGGTCATCTGCATAAAGATGATATAAGGAAGTCAGATAGGGAGTTAAAAAGTTGATAAACATAGCGAACAGTAAAGGAGAAAGCACACCTCCCTGCGGCACGCCAGCAGTCACATTGCGCCACGTTGAGAAGGAATTGTCAACAAGAACGCGTTGCTGACGATCAGCCAAGTAGCTCTGGAACCATTCTAGGACATTGGGAGATAAGTTGATTGATTGAAGCATGGCCAATAATAAATCAAAGTCCACGGTATTAAAAGCGTTGCTAAAGTCTAAGAGTACAAGAACTGTGAGCATCTTATTGTCCATACCCCAACGTATGTCATCCGTGATTTTAAGGAGGGCAGTAGTCGTACTATGACCGGGGCGGAAACCAGATTGGAAAGGATTAAGAAGGGAATTTTTATTAAGGAAGGAACTGAGTTGTTGTTGTATAAGACGCTCTAGGATTTTGGACAGGAAGGGTAAGATGGAAATAGGCCTATAGTCAGATGATGATTTAGGAGAATTAGTTTTAGGGATCGGAATAACATTAGCCTTCTTCCACATTTTAGGAAAAACACTGGATGTGATAGAGGCATTCAGGATGTGGGTTATGATAGGAGTGACAATGTCAAGGATTGGAACGATCATATTACGACTAATGCCATCCACACCAACAGAATTTGAGGTAATAGACAAGATGATTTTCTCAACTTCACTAACAGAGAAGGATTTAAAATGAAATGATGGGAAGTTAGAAGGGGGCAAAGAAGATAAGTAGCTTAAAGTTTTAGTTTTGATGTTATTATTAAGGGAAAAAGAGGCTGAAGTAAAGTGCTGATTTAATGATTCGAGGTTTATGTCCTTTGAGAGACAGCTACTATCCTTACTCCCAACTCCCAATGTTTTCAGAAACTTCCATACCTTGGCTGGATCGCCGTTTTCAATAGAAGTATGTATATGACGCCTCTGTGCATCTCTGCAAGCTGTGTTGCATTTATTCCGGATGATTTTATATTTCTCTCGGTTGATATCTGACGGCTTCATCTTATATTGCGTTTTAGACTTATTCTTTTTATGTAAAAGGACTCTTAATTCGTCCGTAAGCCATGGAGCAGGAAGGTGTTTGATTTTGACAGGCTTTATGGGTGCATGTACATCATATAGATTTATTATAAAATTACTAAATACTGACACTTTTTCCTCAACCGTATGAGCTTTCAATATAGCATTCCAGTCAATATTTGCAGCATCGTTGCGGAGACGATCAAGATTCATCCACTCTTTTATTACCTTCACCTGTATGTTTGAATGTAACCGACTCCTTTAGAGTCGATTTTGACCCACTTTAAACCGATAGAATGATGGGTCAAAATTGAACCATAGTTTACTATTGGTATAATGGCGATTGAGTTGCAATGCTAAATTAAAGGTAATGTTTGTATTAGCATTATATTTTGTCATCGGTCCGACAATAGTGTTATCGTATGTCCTATTGTTATTTCCAATGTAGTCCCAAGTTTGCAGTTTTACCAATATTAAATAAAATTGAATAAATAATTGTATCCACACAGGTCGGATCAAATAACACCTACAATCCAAAATATTCGCCATTGTTCTTTCATATTTTATAGATTAAACAAAAAAGATTCATAAGAACTAAAGTATAATAGTATAAAAATAAAATAAATTACTTTTTTGTTAATCCCATAAATAAAATATGTATAAATTATATTAATAAATCGCCAAATAATAAATTAATTAAAAAAAACTCGCGGCGCCATTAGATCGACCTCGCGGTTAATTAAATTACATTGTTTAATTTAATTTTTACAGATATTTTTTAGGAAAGTCTCAGACTACAATATTCGTCAATTGGGAAAAGGATGTCGAAAAGATATTTTTTTACATTTCTATTAGGTAAAGTTTTAAATATGTTTAAAATAAAATATATAGTGTATTATTATAATATCATAAAACCATGCTAGAAAATAATACATATATAATAAACAGTTTCCTATATTTTTTAACATATTTCCACTGGCAATCATGCAATATTATGTACATATTACGATTAACTTCCGCATTTACTAGAATTTTTTTTTCCTTTCTTCTGTAATGTTGGACTAATAGTAGTCCAACACTTCACACATTTAATTAAAAATTCAACGAGATATTTCGCAAATTATTTTTTAATCATTTGCAAACACCGGCTTTGCGCAATATTTCAACATGCACACATTATCAAAAAATGTTCGGTTACAGGCAACTTATTACGTACATCGTTATGATAGTTTTTCACCAGAATATGCATCTTGAAATGCATCTTCCAATAAAATATCCGACCAACTAAAACTTTCAATCGTCTATAACTACTCAATGCTTATTAAGTCATTGAATTTCTAGGTCACGTTCATTAAAAGTGCAAGTGCGATTCAAAATCACAACACCACTAAACAACTTGCACATTAGGCAATCCAATTATCTAATGACCGATACTTCGAAAGGATATTTGAGAGCAATCAGCGGATACCACCGATAACGCTGTCGTTTGCTTAAATCTTATCACCGAATAATGTGAAATAATTAGTCAAGCACATCGTTCGCCCTGCCAACTAGGAACACTATCTAAATATGTTGACAACGGCTCTATAATAAGAACGCATCAGTCGTCAGGCGGTGAGATTTGGCAGCGGCCGCCGCGGGTGTAAAATGTCGAAATTACCTGGTGGATATTTTTTCGGTTTGCTGACGGTGTTGATGATGTACCCCAGGATGGTGACGAGGAGCACGGCAAGCAGTGTCGCGATCATTGTGTACAATGATGAGTATGACGCGCCAGTACCTCGGCGCTCGATGCGCGACTGTTCTTGGTATATTCAAAACACATTCTTTTATGGGGCTATCGGTTACGTAAAACCAATGACATCCATCATAGTGTCATTGATGCTTTATTGCCAAGGTTCCGTAGTAATTGTTCTACACTTATTAATTTGCCCTGATTTTTATGCGCCTATTTAATGTCATGTGCATTATTATCATAAATTTTCTGTGAGATGCAATGCACTCTAGTCGTTAGATAAGCAGCAGCGAATTATTAATTTATAATTGTAATTAACCATTTATATAAACATATTCTAATTTTTAAAATTACTGAAATATAAATATGCAATTGATATAATCCATATCCAACATTTTTTTACTCAATGCAGGCTTTGATAACATTAAATAATTAATTTTTATTAATAATTCAACACATACACTAACATAACCTTAGAAACATAACTAATAAATAAACATAAAAGATTACGAGTAGATATTTATTTACTTTTATAATATGTATGTATGTACCTAGCTATATATAGGTATTTTTCTAGTTTTTCCCCAAACAAACAGACAGAAACATTCACATTTATATGTATGCCATGCCATCCCATGCTTAATCATATTTTATCATTTATAATTTTCTTTATTAGGTACTACTATTAATAATATTATATTAATTATATTTTAAAGTGACCAGTCATTTGCGTACGCGCGTTATATAGAATGTTTTTAACTGTACAATTGAACCCAACAAATTATTTTAATTGTAAATTTTAAACGTTAATTACACACAATTTATCATGGCATTTTTTACACTGTTATCAAACTGTTATAATAAACCGACATTAAGCGCAAGAGTTGTTTATAGTTTTTACGTAAGTATCTAATAAAATTTTATTTAGGAAACTAAAAAGGGACAAATATATACGTAAAAGGGTGGTTATTGTTTTCTTATTAATTTTATTTATTGAATGTTAGAACATGTTTATCACTAAAGAATATTTTTAAACTTCTATCCCAAATAAGTAAAACGTTTCTAAATCTAGTAGGGTGATATTTATTGAATATTGCGTTCTTAAACGATAAATTACTTTAAATAAATAAGAAATAATAAAGTTATGTTTTATATTATATATCATGTTATTTTATTAACTCAATAGTTATACATACTAGGCTGTACTAAAGCAAACGAAGTTTGACTTTGATATTTTATATTAAGCTAGCCTTCGCCCTGGCTTTGCCTGGTTGTTATAAAAATTAAAATTTTAGTACAAATTCCAATGTTGCCTCTTCATGGAACTTCATTAAAGGTTTTTTAAATAAATACGAACAGTACGTTCAAGTAATTTACATAACAATTATTATTGACAAGAAATTGAATAAAAGTGAAGATAGAGAATTTTATTTTAATTAAAAATGTAAAATTAATGTTTAATTTGCAGAAATAACGTAGGTAAGAAATCTTTTGTAACAAATATTATTTAATCACACAACCAATGAAATTGTTACATTTAATATTGTTAATATGGATTTAGATATTTTTTAGGGTTCCGTACCCAAAGGGTAAAACGGGACCCTATTACTGAGATTTCTTTGTCTGTCTGTCTGTCTGTCTCCAAGCTGTATCTCATAAGCCGTGATAGCTAGAAAGCTGAAATTTTCACAAATGATGTATTTCCGTTGCCGCTATAACAACAAATACTAAAAATTAAAAAAAGTAAAATATTAACGGGTGGTCCCCATAGTACGGAACCCTTCGTGCGCGAGTCCGACTCGCACTTAGCCGGTTTTTTTTTACAAGAGCGCGTAACGGATTACGGAGTAGATTAGTCTCCTGATGGTAAAGGCATAATATTATCTCCGTTACATATGTTTATAACATTAAATACTTACACTATCATAATTAATGCTCATTAGTATACATAGTTTTATAAAAAATATATAATGTATAATGTAATCCGTTGCTTACTTGTTGCTTACGTCAATATTTTTATCGGCAAGAGAAGCGTAAAAAAACTATTTGTATTCGAAAACATTTTACTGCGCCAGCCATCTGCGGTATACGCGTTCGCAATAAACATTTATTAAACAGTATAAAACACAAGTTACACATGTGGGTGCATGGAGGTGATTTACAAGCATACGCCACTGCCGCATCAGAAAGACGCATATATCCGCACCGGTGATCCCTTTAATCAGAATGCCCGATTACCTTTGATTATACCGCTGTGGTTAGGGCTGCTACACGTGCTGTTTTAATTGCACTGTAGATTTATCACGGAGTTTTCTGATGCCTTGCAGTTTTAAATAGTTATATCGTGCGTTCTCTCGTCTACCTTTGACTGCGGTTGCGGCTAGTGCTGTTACGTGTTTAATTTAGGATTTAATATGTAGTTCTGTGGTCTTTTATTATTTTACGGTTACGTTTCCATCACTTTTTATTCTTTGCGGTAAAAATATTGTACTATGCGAAACAATTTATGCTAATGATTGGTGTTTTATATTTTTTAAACTTGACATAACTACCTACTTATTGTTTTACGTAAAATATCTTCTGCTAAGATGTTATTATCGCGTACACTAAAGCGTAGACTATGCAAAATGTAGCAAGGATTCCTTTACCTTTTACGTACCTTGAACCAAGCGTGAACGATGTTAAACCATTTGAATGTGAGTCCTGTTTTGAAGCGAAATTCAACCAGGCACACGTGTTCATTGTGATAGAATGGTATTGCGTGTCAATTTGGCCTTTTGTTATGTTCCGGAGCATCAAAGTGATTGAGCGCTGAAAGGACAGTTTAACCGGTTACATGATAGATAGAGTTAATTTCAGGGAAGCGGGTTGCGGCTTTGTTAAAATTTGACTACCTACCGACATTATTTTTTTAAAATGTATTTTTTATTACATTTTGTATTGTTATACCTATTATACTTGTCTATTATAAACTTACCTATATTAAGTTTTTTATGTTAAAAGTAGTTTTAGACGACGTACTTGGTTAAAAAACCAAACTAAAACGGATTACTTACTATAAAGGCAATGGCACAAATATTCAATTTAGTTTGAAACGGGGTTAGATTTGGATGAAAATAATACATTGTAAAGCTCTATTGATACAAACAGACCGTTATAACAACGGCCACTGACAGATACTTGTCAGAACTCAGAACGCAGTATGGTCCATTGAAAAGTTACATTTGGGGTCGCATTTTTTAGAGGACGCAATTTTATTTTTTTGATGTGTAGGGGGGGTCAGTGTGAAGCTATCACCAAGTTTGTGGGGTCGCCACCCTTGTCCCACGGCCGCCATCTTGAAAATAGCGGTTGAAATGGTTTTTACGATATATCTCTTAAACTATTTATCTGATAATAAAACAATGTTAACATTATTCGTTGCAAATTAAATTCTCTACAACTTAGGTTCAGTAACTTTTTGTCGTAGAACTATAAACAAAAAAGTTATAAGCGAAAATGTTCAGAAATTAGAGATGTTTATATTTTTCAATAAACTTTTTTTTATAAGTTTATGAAGAAATTATATCAGACCATTTTTGTAGATTGTTTTTCGTAGAACAACTTTTATTTACAACATTTTTTCATTAAGTAAATAGCTAAGGTTTTACAGCCATCCGAAGTGAGTACTATTTTAAGTACTCTTTACTATACAGAATACGATATAAGTATTATGTGTGTACTAATAATAATTTGTCACCAGTAATTATTTTATTTTTGTTATAATAATATTTTTAATAATTAATTTTACAATATTATTAATAATTAATTATTGAATCTTTTCCCCACAACCCAGGAGGTAGAGTCTGGAAGTGCGTTTTTTTTTACGTCGAAAAGCAGGGCTGAAATGTTCTGCAGTGTGCTTCCATTGTTGTGGAGTCTGGGAAAAGAGCCAATAGCCAATTTATTATGTATAGTTACTACTGAAAAATAGTACTCACTTCTGAGCGCTGTAAAACCTTAGCTATTGACGTAATGAAAAAATGTTGTATGTAAAAGTTGTTCCTCGAAAAACAATCTACAAAAATAGTCTTATATCATTTCTTCGTAAAATGATAAAAAAAAGTTTTATTGAAAAATATAAATAGCTCTAATTTCTGAACATTTTCGCTTATAACTTTTTTATTTATAGTTCTACGACAAAAAGTTACTGAATCAAAGTTGTAGAGAATTTAATTTGCAACAAATAATGTTAAAATTGTTTTATTATCAGATAAATAGTTTAAGAGATATATCGTTAAAACCATTTCAACCGCTATTTTCAAGATGGCGGCCATGGGACAAGGGTGGCGACCCCACAAACTTGGTTTTAGCTTCACACTGACCCCCCCTACACATCAAAAAAATAAAATTGCGTCCTCTAAAAAACTCAAGGTCAGGCCTAAAAAATGTAACATTTCAATGGATCAGTAGAGTTTAGTCGGTAGTTCACTGTTTTCCGGGTAGTGGACGTCCGACTTATCACAGAGTCTCTGCGGGGACTTCAGGTATATACAAAACCATTTACAAAAACAAAGTAAAATAAACCTAAGGTTTCGAAGAGCAGTCGATTCAACAAATCGAATAATGGAATATGTTTTATACTGCATTCAATGTTCAAGATAGGAAAAAAATATACATAAATTAAAATAAATAATTATTAGAACAAAACCAAAAACAATACTCAAAATCCCACTGATATTCATGCTATGTGCACCATTACATACCCAGAAAAACAATAAAATGGTATCTTATAAAAATAACATGCCTGCATTTAGATCATCCTACATAGACGCAAATAGGTACAAAGTATTCGAAGCATTTTCCCAATAACATACGAGTATTTGTTGATAAGCAGTGAATACGAACTACGTTACTAGGCCAGGTCTAGTGCAAGGTCAGCAGCATGAAAGGGATTGAATATACTGTAATACCCGTAACCCGACATATAGTTGAAGGCCAGCTTTCAATCGAACGTGCTTTGACCGTGTTCAATGAAACACGCAACTAATACGTTTCCCAGAACTCGGGAATACTACATCAATGCAACCGCATGTAAATAAACATTACTGACATTGAACCTGCCATGCCTCGCCCTAGCGTGGCAGACGTCGATGCAGACTTCCGAGAATCGAGAGGAAGCCGGCAGACGCTGCAAATATAATATTATTCACTGCTCTTTGAACTTTATGAGTTCCTCTGTGAGTTTAATGCGACATTAATTATTCTGTTTACAGTTTTGAACTTGACTGAGTAAATAAATGTTTCAGCGAACTTTATGAACTAAATTAGGTTTTAGAATATTTTATTTTGTTATGGCTTCTAGTGACTACGTTTTTCGAATATAGGATCGCATTGAGATAGGATAATATACAAGTATTACCAGTATCGGTTCTTGTACATCAGGTAAATCCATATTGATTGATGTTTGAACTCGCTAATCACAGGCACTACTGGACCGATTTCACCGTACAAATACAACGGTGAAACATCCCTTCCCCGTTGGATTTATACGTGATCCCTGAATGCTATAGGCTATGTATTTTCGACCACGGGGTTAGCCCAGGGCGGACTGCTAGTAAATAATATATGACCTTATTTTCAGAACGACTTTCTCCGTTACCCAAGTGGACCAGTTCACGGACACAGCGTCAAATTATTATTTAAAAACTAAAATTTTCAGAAAATTTCAGTCAAGAATTAACTTTTCTCTAAACCACTTTTGGAAAAAGTTCCAAGTTCAGACTGAAACTATAATAAATAATTTATTTAAAAGTAATATTTAAGTCTACTTAGCTCATTCATATATATTCGAATGCGTATTCTTTATGAAACATGAAAAGAAAATATAATATCTTCATAATGAAGAAAAATTAACCCACATTAATAATGCTTGTTTCTGCAAATGTCGTTCCGTTTAATTACGTCCCACATAATGCAACCTGCTTAGAGGTAAAAGGGTTGAAAAGCTAACACTGCATAGATAAATAGTTACAATGTAGTCGAGCTTTCATTAGAGATTCAATTCAGCTTTCAAGTGCATGAGTTGAGAGCTTCACAATTGTTTTAACAAGTGGGAGTAGACGAGTTCTGTTAATTGATTTTATTGAAACGAAACTTTTATCACAAAATGTACAATTGATGTTGCGTAACAAAATATAAAAAATTATGTAAGTAGGTATTTTTTTGTTCTTTTTAATGCGGTCATGTATCATAGATCCCAAAGAGATGATTTCGGAGAAGTTTTTTTAAGGAAATTTTGTTTCTCCAGTCATTCTTCGAATTTTTTTGTGAAACTAGCGACTAAAACTTCAGTAAATAAACTGCAAAGCAACGTTACTTTGTAAATGATGTTCAGTGTCAGCAACATTTACTTGTTCAAGATCTCAGTAGCGATAATTTATACTTCATAAGTGATTCTAAAATTATTTTTCTTTGCCAATAAGTATCTAATAAAATATTAACATCACTTCACATCTAGCACCCCACGCTTATTTACTGTAACATGATTTTCTTTTTACTTGCTCTATTTTCTTTGAACTCAGAAAATTATTTACATCGAATTTACTCTCTGGAAAATAATTGATTATTTAAGTGGGCGTTAGACGAAACAGTCTGAGTCTTTATAATAGAAATGCGAGACATAACCTAAGTACATAAAATTATACACAACTTCAAAGTTTCGTATTGTTAAGTATTTGTTAAAGGAACATATACAGCTCCATTACTTGTTGTTTGTTTTTTAAAGTTGGTTTAAGATAATTACATAAACCAGTATTCTAATAACAAGGATACTCAAAGTAAATTAAGTCAAGAAACTTGAGCCTTAGTTCAGTCGGTACTTACCCACTCATTTTACATGAAGGATAATAAATTAATTATGTAAGTGCTATAATTAAAATTTAAAATGAAACCTTACTCGCCTGAACAAATGAAAATATTCACATGTAACATTTGTGTAACATAATACAAATGAATACAAATTCTATTCAATAATTGTATTTGAATATACATTAGAGATATTTCGCTTCATTAATTTTAACAATTTAAACCTTTTTACTTATTTTAATGTAGGTAAAATAATTCTTTGACGAGTTTAGATATCAAAGATGTTTGTCCACTTAATATGATGATATTTTTAAAGATCTCTCTTAAGTTAATGAGAGGACGAAGAGCCATAGAGTCAGGTTGGTCGAAAAGGGCCTAAATTGACCACTTGGCTAATGTGAAGTACCTATATGAATTGCTAATATTCACTATTACAATTTACTAGTTTAAATAATCTTATAAAATATAAAAAGATATTTATATTACATAATAATTGGTCTAAGGTATTACAGGAAACTATACGTAGAATACACCCAATATCTACTCAGGCTTATTATAAATAAAAAAAAAACTGAATACATGTAGGTATTTTTGATATTGATACAATTAAACAATTTTTTTTTAGGTCAGAGCATGCAAAGGACCTAAAAAAAGTTGGGGCCACCTGAATATTTATATAAGACGACTTTACGGTCACCATCGCCCATAAACACTTGTAACAATAATGCCAAAAGAATACTTATAACAAATACAATTAATCGGGTTTGATAATATTGCAAACAGAATAAATTTTCTATTCATACAAGTTTGGTGAAGCATGCAACGGTATATCACCTGCAATGTTCCAGAACAAATATCGCATTGGGGTGCGATTCAGGAAATAGGAAATCGCAAATCCATTCAGCAATGCAGAATTACTATCAATGCCGTATCGAACATTGCATGAAACAGATCAGAAATAATGCGACGCACTTCTAGTAATTATTTTGTCATACTGTATAGCCTGAAGGGTTACCATGCTGTATCCAAGCAGTAATAATTTGGTGAAAAAATGATAACGCTCGACGACCTATCTATATCTACTTCTACTAATATTATAAAGCTGAAGAGTTTGTTTGTTTGAACGCGCTATTCTCAAGAACTACTGGTCCGATTTGAAAAATTCTTTCGGTGTTAGATAGCCCATTTATCGAGGAAGGCTATAGGCTATATATCATCACGCTAAGACCAACAGGAGCGGAACAATGCGGGTAACACTGCAGGGCACAGCTAGTATATTATAGCTCTGTCATTTTAAACATTGGAATTAATACAACTAAGACATCATGGTAACCACCTGAACATATTACAGTGATATAGGTACCAAGTCACCAGAACAAGAAGACTGCACAAGTCTATTCTGCAAACCGACCGTTGGGCACTGGTTAAAGTGTACCAATATAATATCATGAATTTGGAAAATTCTTGAGCGCTTCTCTTGTACAGTGCAAGTACTTAGTTAAAAAATAATAAACTCCACCCATAGGGTGATACTATACGAGTGGTTTACCCGCCGCGGGAATCCGCTCGCCAAAGCTGCCGCAGACCATCAAACTACACGGGACGCGGTTTATCGCTGTCTTCTGTTCTTTTGAACATGGACCTGCCAATGATAACTGCGCTTGCAGCTCCTTTTATATTAATAGAATTCACTTCACTTCAAAAATGTGATCCACGAACGACGTCTCTATAGGCACCTATAGCTTATTGTAATCTCATAATATAGTAAAGCCTAAAATGATCTGTTTCCATCCGGAAACCTAAGTGATCAATTCCCCGTATAATCACGATTTGAAACATGCTGAACATTCTAGAACATGCTGGTAGTTAGAACGGTACAATAGACCGACCCGTATAGCATCCAAAGGCTGATAAGGATCGCAGGCCATCTCGCCGTCTATCGCTCATGCAACCGGCACAATTATTCATAGAAATGATGAAGCTATTATATTATGAGGTACGCAATTGGACGACAAAGTGCTTCAAGCTATGGTAATTATAGACTACGTTTAGTAGTATAAATAACGCAAAACGATGCAATTATGTCCTTTAAAGACGAGTACACTATGATAAAAATGATAATAGCGCTAGGATAATGCTGAGTGCTTACACTTTCTAATTTCACTTAGCTAACAGTAACACTAACATATTACTTAAATCTTGTACATATTTGCTTCTACACTTAAAAATTTTTAAAGTCCAATGAAATCCGTATCTAAGTATATGAAAAAAATAACGTATCTATGGATAATTTACTACTGAAACAATTTTAAAAATATTTACACCAGTAGATAAAAAGGTAAGTATCTAAGTATATTATGTACTTACTTACATTAAACTTCAGCAGACAGTTACCTACATATGGCCACGTTACGTTGTTTATGATCAGGCACGGGTTCCCTGTTGAAAATAAAATCTGTTGGAAATACATTATAAAATTAAAATGTACAGCATTTTATTATAAAGGTTTTACCGAGTAACATTTTCATTTGAATTGATTAAGTCTAAAATTAATAGTTACTATAATTTATAATTATGTACTTACCTTTTAAATTAGAATTTCACTTATTATTTCTTAATTCTTAATGACTTATCACAGGTACCTATTTACTGAAATTGCATTGAACTTTGGTTTTTAGTAGCTCTCATGACTATTCGTGGCCAAATAAGCAAAGAAAAGGAATTCTCTACTCATACGTACCGTGGCACTGACTGTCTGCAGAAAGGACAGGGATAGAAATCTTGCGTATAAAGTATTTTCAAAGTAATCTACTTTTTTTACAATAATATTCTAGGTAGGTATATAATCGATATTTTTTCAAATATTTTAAGTGGCGCATTTAAATATTTAACACTAAAACTATTGAAACAATTAATATATAATCATAATAATAATTGTAGAATGCCAGAATCTTGCCAGAATGGTTCTTCACTTTTTAAATTATTGAGAATAATTATTATTATGTAATCAATGATATTTTATGTATAGATACGTTATATACTCACAATATATCCAAAAAAATGCTTCATATGCAGTGTCAGGCACACACAAATACAAGTTTCATTTTACTTAATTTATTACATTGACAGACTGTATAAGAGAGATGGCTCTAATAAAGTGATATAAACAAAAAAGACAAAGATAGTTTGTCACTTCCGCGCAGGTGTAAGCAAAAGTCATAAGAATTCACCAATTAAATATAAATAAACAAATAGTTGCCATGGTAATTGGCATAGACTAACGACACAGAAGGTTCAATGTTATAGATGTTACGTTTCCTGCATACGTAAACAAATGTGACAATTTCATTTACTATTTAATTATTATTATGAAGTTGTAATAAAATGAAAAAAACTTTTTTGGAGATATAACTGTATTAAGTATTTATTACTAGCTGTGGTGTTCGTTTTCGGTCATCATCATTTCACCCGATAAACACCCACTGCTGAGCATAGTCCTCCTTATAGAACTCCATAAGGACCGATCTTACGCTATACTTTTCAAGGCAGTTCCCGGAACCCGTACAAGGTCATCACTCCAACTTGTAGGATATAATAATAGTGGTGCCTAGATGAAAAAAAAGGATGAAATAAAAGAAAGGATGAAGTAAAAGCCTTTTTTATCTAAAACACAAATAAAATTTATGTTCAATAGCTATTTACAGAAAAGCAAATAGCATTTTTCGTCAGTAGCGATAATCTTTTCTTTAATGTATACGTATATTCAACATCTTTTTTGCAAACAAACATTTTTGCCATCACGATTTCATTGTATATAATAAATAGATATATTTGTTAATAACATGCACTGTGTGGATTTAAATATAAAAATAATCAAGTATTTACCCAAATCGAAATTAATAAAATAACCGTTCTATTTTCAATAATCGTATCTACATGATAATCTTTGAACACAGTGTACGCTAGCTTTGTCACACTAGTGATTGAAGCAATGTTTTATCCCTTTCATTATTTCAATACAAGTGTCAAGCAAGTGTCATTCATAAAGAATTGTAAATTGTTATTTTTACTCTTAAACTGTAATAATTTAATATATTTTCCTGTGATATGATATTCCTTTATCTTTCTTTATTTTTTTGCACGAATACGTGCACTTTCTGAACACACAGGAAGGCATTTTCGACAACTTTAATGTACCTATCGGCACATGCGCTCACTGGGACCGGTCACAATCTGACTGATTTTTGACGATTGCATTGGTCCCAAATAGGACCAATTCACGGAATCAGTTTTGGTGCGTTGATGACGTATCTACCTCTTGTTTCTATATTATATAATATCATTGTATGCACTTTAATTTAAAAAGTATATTTCTTTCAACCTGTGATTCAGCGGCCAACAGGATTTTCGGCCAGTTTAGGTTGTGTATATACTACCCACTAGATCCAGAATTTTATTATCAATATTTCAGATAGGAATAAATAAAAAGAATAAAACAGAGGCACTAAATTTTCTGTAATTACGGATATTTTATTAAATTAATAACCCATAAAATCCGCAAATACATTAACGACATCTCTGGGAAATGTCTAACAACAGATGATTCCATTTGTAAATTGTATATATTCATTTTACGCCATCTGTTGAGGGAAATAATAACTAATAATAGTATTTGACCACAGAACAGTAAGAGTGTATTGTGATAGCAATAGATAAAGTTGATATTTAAATTTTATTTAAAAAGGAAGCTCAACAAAATAAACCGACATTTATATTTGATATTCAGAATAAAGGAGGTGGTTCTATCATTTACCAGAGTATTGATTTCCCACAAATCCTGTGCACAAATCTAATTCCAAGCTTGTTTTTAAAATGGCAATGAACTGCTTACAATGTCAATTGTCATTAATTTGTCAATTGTCACTTGTCAGTGATACAAATGAATTTTGAAATTTGAAAGAATAATTTGTAAATCGTAATTGCTCGGCAATTTAGGATTACGAGATAGTAGATAAATATGATGTTACATAGTTAGAGTACATATCAGTTATTACTGTTCAAAGTGCAGTTAAGATAACAGTTCCTCTCGCTTCTAAACATATTTTGTGTTTACAAAAAATGTCGCAATACGGGAAATTCGGTCCTTTGGTCGGAGCGATAGATGAGGGAACTTCTAGCGCGCGCTTTATAATATTTAAAGTGAATTCTTGTGAAGTTGTGGCGACACATCAAAAAGAAATAGAACAACATTTTCCACAAGAAGGATGGGTGGAGCAGGATGCATGTGCAATACTGGACGTCGTAATTACATGTATCAATAAAGCGGTTGAACAGTTAGTATTGTTAGGTGGAAGTCCAAGGGTAAGCCTCGTATAAATAAATATTAGGACGTACAATTTATGCAGCTATAGAGAATTAACTCCTGCTTATCTAACAAGTAACAAGCATTACAACAACATAGTAATATTTGGAAGATATACTATTTCAATTTTCATATCTATACCCATTGCATCAACTCTGCGCAAACGGATTATTAACAAAGTTTTCGCTATCAAGAAATTATTTCTTTAATCTTAAATAATACTTTTGCTTGACAAAAATATAACATTCATGTAAGCAAACTTGCATAACTATTAATAGTTCAGGATCCATCGCCCATTTTTGCAAGTGATTACTATCAAGCTAATTTTTCGTGAGTAGCTTTATTTTGATGAGACGCCCAATAATTTCCTGTACGAAACTCTCGATTGTGGTAGCTAACAGAGGTAACAAGGATAAAATGTTTTGATTTGATGGTTCTCAAATATTTATTACGCAATTTTTAGGACAATATGTCTGTTGAATTATATAAATATTAACTAAGTGAAAACAAAAAAATCAGCTGGTTAGTAATCATTTATGATGACCTTGTTATCGATACACATTGGAAAGAGGGGACTCTTTGATCAAACAATAGATTTTGTAGGACAAATATTTTTTCGAATAATTTAGATAATTATCTTGAGATTGAACAAAAAAAAAATCAGTTAGTAATAAATATTTGAGAACCATCAAATCAAAACATTTTATCCTTGTTACCTCTGTTAGCTACCACAATCGAGAGTTTCGTACAGGAAATTATTGGGCGTCTCATCAAAATAAAGCTACTCACGAAAAATTAGCTTGATAGTAATCACTTGCAAAAATGGGCGATGGATCCTGAACTATAACCTGCTATTTTTAGGACATAATTGCGATTGGCGTAACTAATCAACGAGAAACCACAATAGTATGGGATAAATACACTGGTAAACCTCTCCACAATGCTATTGTATGGTTGGACATGAGAACATCTTCAACCATTGACAAGTTGCTTGATTTAGTGCCAAATAAGACTAGGAACAAAAACTATTTGAAGGTACGTAGATTTATCGCTAGTTATTATATTGTATCACAGCTAATATATTACAAGACTCTTAACACGGCCTTGAAGCAATAGATATCTTGTCAACAATATGAAATATTGTAGAATGATAATTAAAATAGGTAACTTGTCTTTTAATATATAACCTATTTCCTTAACCATTGTCTGATATTTTAGAAGGGCTGTGCAATATGTAAAATAATGTAGAATACGTGCATATTGTTAATTCCATTAGTTACGGAATACACAGATAAATATGTGTATTGGTGCAACTTCTAAATTTTCTTTTAAGATTTATTTTTATTTCATATAGCCACTATGTGGATTGCCCATGTCTCCCTACTTCAGTGCGGTCAAATTGAGATGGTTAGCTGACAATGTAGACGCTGTGAAACAAGCTATGAGGAACGGATCATGTTGCTTTGGTACTGTTGATACCTGGATCATTTGGAACTTAACAGGTGTGTTATACTGTGTCTACTTAATGATTGAATAATTTAGACTGGCCATACACGGGCAGCTCGAGCAGTTAACGGCTGAGCGACGTACACGGACTGCTCGATCTGTTGCTACCAACCGTGCAGTGGACGGCTTGAAGCGACTCTCGACACGACTGCTCGAGTAGTCATGTGTACGGCAGTGAATGAATGTCTATAGTTCACCGCACGGTCGCGGCTTCAAGCCGACGGTCTCATCTGCTTGAAGCGTTCCGAGTACGGCCGCCCATAGAGATTAATTAATGTAGAGAGGTAATATTCAATGATCAATGTGTAAAGTGAATGTATGTTACCAATTTCATGACAAATAATTCCAATGTCTCTCTAAGAACACTTTAATGGTAAAAGTTGAAAATTTAAAAAAAGCAGTTCATTTTCTCATTGTATAGTGATTATAAGAGGACATAATTTATAAGGCTTATTACATAATCTCAATATATGTTGTTTGTATGTTTTCACAAGTGTAATTAATTAATTTAATAATTTCTGTTTTAAGTATATAAATTATATCACTTGCGAACTTGTCCTATATTTGATAATAAATAATCAGAAACTGTATATCAACCAATTTCACATATTTCAATACACTAAAATAAGGTTATTTTACAATTAACAGGTGGTGCGAATGGTGGCAAACATATCACCGATGTGACAAACGCATCAAGAACAATGCTCATGAATATTGAGACATTAAACTGGGACCCTTTGCTGTTGAAGTTCTTTGAAGTACCCAAATCTGTTTTGCCTCAAATCAAATCAAGCTCGGATGTGAGTTATTTTATTAACACTTTTTATTATTAGGGAGAGTCAGATATGTACTATAGTTTTATTTATTGATTATGATTCATGAATACTAGATAATATGTTAAATAGATAAAATACAAAGTTGTGCTAATGGCATTACTGCAGCTGGTGAAAACTAGTCATAATAATTATTCACTAATTAACTAAAATTAAATAAATCACTATATACTTATGTATTGTCATATAGATAATTTCAGACATTGATTAGAAATTGTATTTTATTCCCTCTAGATAGAAATTTCATACTTTTTGTGCTGTTGAGTTCTGAGAGTAGTGCAATATAATATTTCATACATATATAATAATATATATACACTAGCTTTCCGCCCGCGGATCCGCCCGCGTTTTCAAAGAAAAACCCACACAGTTCCCGTTCCCGTGGGATTTCCAGGATAAAACCTACCCTATGTGTTAATCCAAGTCATCCTCTATATTATGTGTGCTAAGTTTCATTGTAATATATTTGCATGAAAGAGTAACAAAATTACACACATATATACAATATACTTGTAGTGTGTGTTATTATTCACAATCGAATATTGTAAATTCAGCGATGTTTGTGGCGCGGCGAATGGCGACACTCCTGCGAGAGTCAGTCGCCTGCCACTCGCCTACTTACAAATACTCACAAACTTTCGCATTTATAATATAATATTATATATTAGTAGGATAGGATAATGGATTAACTTTCAACCAGAATATTGCTCCCTATATTTTATTTAATATTTAGTACACCTTATTTTATTTAATATGTAGTCCACAATATTAAATAATATCTTTTCACAGATTTACGGCTATGTTTACGACGGTCCTCTCAGAAGCATACCAATCTCGGGGTGTCTCGGAGACCAGCAAGCGGCATTAGTAGGACAATTGTGTTTACAAAAGGGACAAGCAAAAGCCACGTATGGTACTGGGTGTTTTGTACTATACAACACTGGGGACGTTCGTGTGAATTCTACTAAGGGACTTCTGACGACAGTCGCTTATCAATTGGGTGGGAATAACCCGCCTTGTTACGCGCTGGAGGGCTCGGTGAGTAATGTTTTGAAGTATAATTTTTAAGCTATTGCATAGCTTCTATCGCGGGCCTTGAGCGCGGGGACCGAATCGAGAAATTCCGTAACGAAAAAACCTCACGCTCTCCACTCCGACGGACACGGAGGTGTGGCTTGAAGGCATGCTATGCAATAGCTTTACCGCGGCAGTCCCCGAGTGCCACACGTCTTTTTTTTATGATTTAATGAGGTTAGTAAAGAATATATATTACTTTGCAAGTGAATCTTACTAATTATTTTTAATAAAGTTTATTTTTAATAATTGGCACAAATTAACTGATAGCACAAAAAATTGGGTGTATCTAGGATAATCATGCACATATTTAGATAATTATTATTATTTTCTTGCCAATAGATGAAGTCATCATTTTTATTATTGTTTTAATTTTAATTTTTATTTTCCACTAGCAGTCCGCCCCGGCTTCGCCCGTGGTACATATTTACGTTTTCTCTACATAAGAACCATCCTCGTACTTCAAGGAATATAATAAAAAAAGAATTATCGAAATCGGTTCAGCCCGAGTTTAGCAGCACGTGATGCCGACAACGCGAAACGGGTTTCATCTATACTAATATTATAAAGCTGAAGAGTTTGTTTGTTTGAACGCGCTAATCTCGGGAACTACTGGTCCGATTTGAAAAATTCTTTCGGTGTTAGATAGCCCATTTATCGAGGAAGGTTATAGGCTATATATCATCACGCTACGACCAACAGGAGTGGAGCCACGGCCCGGGGGTGAAACCGCGCGGAGCAGCTAGTTTTTATATATTTTCCATAAAAGACCTTAATTTTCCCAGGTGGCCGTAGCAGGCGCGGCTCTAGGCTGGCTCAGAGACAATATAGGCATGCTCGACAACGCAATAGAGTCTCAGGAAATAGCAGAGAAAGCAACAGAGAACGGTAGTGTTGTGTTTGTTCCGGCTTTCAGTGGATTATACGCTCCATACTGGAGACAGGATGCAAGAGGGTATGTATAGTATTCTTCTTCCTTCCTAATTAACATTATAAATGCGAAAGTTTGTGATGGATGTATGTGTAATGTGTATGTTTGTTACTCTTCACTACATAGTATAAAACAAAGTCGCTTTCTCTGTCCCTATGTCCCTTTGTATGCTTAAATCTTTAAAACTACGCAACGGATTTTGATGCGGTTTTTTTTAATAGATAGAGTGATTCAAGAGGAAGGTTTTAGTATATAATTTATTAGGTTTTAGACAAAGCGGGCGAAGCCGCGGGCGGTAAGCTAGTTAAATTATAACTTATAAGTAACAGAAATACTTGAGAATTTGCCCGTGGTTGCGTTCAAGAACGAATGTGGCGTAGCTAGTAAATTAAATTGAAATGAAATGAAAATCCTTTAACTATTGCTATAGAAATAAAAACAAAAAGCAATAGACAATACGTTTAAAATAAGCAAAGGGTGGCCTTATCGCTAGGTAGCGATCACTACCAGGCAACCTTTACAGTATAGGAAAATTATATTAAATTATTACTTACCCAAGACCAGAAGAAGGAGCTCGGGTGGTATCAGTTTTAGCTGGTTTCCCCCACCTCCCTCTCTCATGCAAAATAGGCACTTGACGTCGAGTTGCGGAGAAATGCCCGTATATTATATTATTTACCCAAGACCAACTCTGAGCATCAAACTTTATTGTGTTGATGTAATGAAAAAGTGACGGCTTGACTTTTAAATCAATCAGTCATATGGGTTTGCCTTTTAATGTAAAGATAATTAATTCTTAATTTTTAATTAGAATAGTCGGAATAATTTTACATGCCTGTTGTATATGTTATAATATATTTAATGGTGCTAATTCTCATGAATATATTTTTTAGCGTAATATGCGGTATAACGGAAGACACAAACTCCAATCACATTGTAAAAGCTGCGTTAGAAGCTGTTTGTTTTCAAGTGAGAGACATATTGGATGCTATGAATGAAGATTGTGGTATTCCATTGCAACTGCTAAAGGTATTTATTTATTTATTTATTTAACACTTTATTACACGTATTATTTTTATAAAATTTAAAAGTAAATACTAAATCTCATAGGTATGTATTCAGGTATGTATTTTTGAAGTGAAACTTCTTTAAGCGCGTTGGGAGTAAAATTTCAAGGTCGCGTCATGGCAATAACGTCATGTTATGGAGTAAGGCGAGGATTTTGATATCTTTGAATATTGCTTATTTAGAAGTTTCACTTATGACACGTGTGCTCGGCACACGCTCTTTTTTAGTAAAGCTTAACTAATCAAGTAATATTTGTTCAGTTTGTAAATATAGATGGATGGATGAATGTATAAATATTTGTTGCTCTTTCACGTAAAAACTACTGGACGGATTTGGATGAAACTTTAAAAAGGTAACAATAGGAATAACAAATGAGCTATAGAAATACTTGATATTACACGCGGGTTCGTCCGCGGGTGAAACTTTCGGCATAGCTAGCGGCATATATTTATTTGATCAATGTTATACTTTTTCAGTATTGTTTGTTTTTTTTTTAATATTGATGACTATCACTTCTATACGTAGAATTCCGTTAATATCCATAATTTAATATTAACCTTTTACACTACCCTAAACGTAAAAAACACTTTTTCAGGTGGACGGTGGCATGACATCGAACGCGCTATTGATGCAAATGCAAGCGGATTTGATCGGTATTAACATAATAAAAGCCGGTTTTACGGAAAGCACGGCACTAGGAGCGGCCCTAGTTGCGTATTGGGGTCTTGATCATAATAAACAAGTGAATTCCATAGATATAGAAAACGGTAAGATTTATACACCAAGTATAAGTGATGATGAAAGAGACATGAGGTATAAGCAGTGGAAAATGGCCGTAGAAAGATCGCTAGGATGGGAACAGAATTAGAACATGGTACGAAATTTGATAAAAATTAGAGCATTAAATCAACTTTACATAATGTTCTTGAAGTGGACAAGTCGAAGTTGGCTAAATTGTATTTTTAAACCCATAATTTAAATTATACAAAATGAACAAAAATATTGACTGTAATAAATCAGCAATACGAAGGCAATAATCGTCATAAAAATAAATGACAAGTTTATGGTGGTTCAAATAAACAAAATTAACACCAACGGCAAGAAAATCTATTTAAAATCATCATTTTGGCAATAACTTGGATTAAACTTTAGTTCTTACATTCCTTAATTAAGACAAAGTTTTATGACAGGTTACAATTAAGTGTCTAATTAATAAATAACGTACTACATCTAGACCGGACTCTCAGTGGAGTTTCGTTTGCAAAAATAGCGGACCTAAATCTGACTTCTGGTATATATTGTATAGATCCCAGACATCCTATAGACAGATGTTGCCAACCAGTTTTGTGGTCCCCCTCCCCCCACCCCGGTAATTAAATATGGCATACAAAGAAAAAAAAATTTTCCAAAACATGCCGTGTGGGGTATCAAATGAAAGAGCTTATTGAGTAGATCACGAATATATAGCATACTATAACATTTCTTACACTTTCTCTAAGATTTTTTAGAAAATTTACGAAAATGCTCCATTTTTGAGTTAACTTTAAACCACTATAGATTGAAAACTCATGAATATATTTTTTAAATTATTATTTTAAATTATTAACAATAGTCCATTGTTTACGATTCAATAGTTCGTACAGTGAAATAGTTGCATGGGGGAGTGGGGGGAGCATTCAAAGATGGCGAGTTTCGATATTTCAATATAATATTTCTTAAAATTTCGGACTCAGTGGAGACGTTTGCAAAAATTGCGGACCTCAATCTGACTTCTGATATATATTATATAGATCCCAGACATCCTATAAACAGATGTTGCCAACCAGTTTTGTGATCCCCCTCCCCCCTCCCCTCCATCACAAATATTATTGATAAATTACAAAGTTTTTGGTTTGAATTATGGAATTATTGGTAATTTTGTGTTATAAATAAAATACAAGGTAGTAAACTAATAGAATTTTTTTATTTTGATGCAATTTTACGAAATTTACGGAGAAAAATGCTTACACATGCAAGTAACAGTTTGATTTTGTTACAAGTTTTTACAATTATTGTTTACACATTTACACAAGGATATACATTTCAGTGCTGCTTTTCTGCAGGTACACGACATTGTGCGACAGTTGGATTGACATTTACACGGTTTTATCAAAGAGTCAGGTAGAGATTTTTTTGTCATTTGCTTTGGGTAAAGGTTTCCTTCGCGTAACTCGTAACCAAACTGAAGGAAATCAATATGGTCACTTCGAGTGACATTTTTTACACAAAAACCCTTAAATTTACACTAAAATTGATTTTAAACTAGCTTAAACAATCTAAAACAACAGTTATACACAACGTTTGGCCACGACTGACATGGTTTTCACGAGCTGGCAACGTCGCAAGCGCACGAAGCGAGTCTAGAACAGCGGTAAAGGGGCGAGGGGGGAGGACCGCGAGCGCGCGCGGCAACATGGCTTTTTACGATGTCGAGAGTATCAGGAAGAAGAATCACAAAACATTTCGCGGTCCGCTATTTTTGCAAACGAACATCTCCTTGGAGCCTGCTCTAATCGAGCATATAACCTATAGAGACGACATCTATACTAAAATTATAAAGCTGAAGAGTTTTTATGTATTTCCCTCTCTATTGGTTATATACTCGTTAATTTGACTACTAAACGTATACTTTACAGGGCGTTTATAAACAAGACATGAAATTTCAATATTTTTTGAAAGCAAAGCATTATTATGTGCCAAAGTTTTTAATATTTTGTCAATTGAGTAATATTAAAAGGTTAGTATCCATTGATATTAAGTAGGTATGTAAATTTAAACTAAAAATCGAGTGAATAGATTATAATGTATACAATATACCTGTATATCTTACTGAAATTGTGCTTGAAATTAGAAACAACAAGAGCCTATAAAAATAACTTCAAGTAGATTTATATATTTTTATTTTGCTTAAACAAATGATAGATTATGAAATTTTAATAAACAAGGTTTGCAATAAATCTTTAGACTTACTATTTTCGACATCACACCTAAGTCTAAATATTATGCGTATTATATTGTAGGCCATTTAAAAGCATATTGATAGTTGATACATTATATTCGATGTATTTAGAAAATAATTATATTTTAGTAAGGTGTTTCCGCCGGCCTGTAAGATTATATTGACTACATATATAATATTATTAATTAAAGAATAAATACAATACAAAATTAAATATGCCTATTCATATGTTAGGTAGGTATCGATTTTTAAATTTATATGAATATTTAGAAGCCTAAAATAATATTTGCATTACGAGCTTTCTGTATGAATATTCCAATAAAGAAGCGTTATATTTTGAATTATTGATATATTTTTGTTATACTAAATATTATTATTTTCAATGTAAGACCAATATTTCATGATTTTTTGTATTAAAAAACGCAATAAATTATGTATATGGTATTTAAAAGTTATAATACGATTAAATGCAATGTTTTTTTTTTATAATCTATTTTCTAGATTTTATGTAATTAAGCTTGGCTGTTTTAGAGAATAGGATAAACATACATAATATTATGTAACTACCTACTACTTTGTATTGAAACTCCAAAAGGAAAGCTTATAAAGACCATTCAATTTTATTGTTATACATGCGTATTTTATGCATTAAAAATAAGTTTTAAAGAAGAAATATTTCTTGTATAAACGAATAAGCGAGTCTTTTTGACTATAGTCAAATAAAATTTATTAGTATTCATATTGGGTGTACTATAACTTTGTAGTATGTAGGGTACTAAGATTTTTTTTTCCTTACAAACTGTACACACAGGCTTTAAAAGTGCCTTTAAAATACACACAAAAATGTATTTAAGATATTTATTAACTTTAGTTTAGATTATTGTTATTAGTGTTTTAGTAAAATAAATAGATTGTTTTCAATGTATTGTGTTTCATTTTGATAACATTCTGTCCGTGTGAAGAATTTACTTATGAAAGAAAAAGTTATCTACTTATTCTTGTTTTATCTTATTTTTACATACAAATAATTAAGAAATGTTTTAATAACTCATTATTGACAAGATCTAACCAAAATATAAAAATACACTTGATAACTGGATTATCAAACCCATTTCGAATAAAGCGTCATCTAGTGTACGTTTTTAAATTAATTGTAGATTAATATTTACTTGAGGAAATTTTATACCAAGGAAAACTAGATGGCGCTAATTTAAATATTAAAACATTTCGACCTCAAATCTTTAATAAATTGCTAAGCTTTGGAGAATTTGGTAAAATATGAATGTAGCTTAATTACGATTGGTCTTTTAAATAAATAATAGCCACCCTTAAATAAATCCATACATAATTTAAAATGTAAAAAAGAAATCACTGTGGTTATTAATTTTGTTCTTATTAGTGCCATCTAATGTGATTTTCTTTAAACGGCCACTTTAGCAAATTGCTGAAGGTTGGAACGTTTCCTATAGTTAATAATAGATGGCGCTTTATCAATTAAACTTGAATTAAACTAATAAAAACCGTAAAAATTCGATTTCGTCTTAATATTATGATTTAAAATTTAAATTATAACGATTAATGATAATTTGAGTTTAGAGAATAGCGCATTTGGTCTTATTGTAATTTCTTTGGTGATTATTGTTATTGTATATACCTACCTAACTACATTTAAATTTTTATTCAAAACTGGAAGCATAACTGGAAGAACTTATTTCAGTATATTAATCTATCCCAAATTATTGTTATTGTGCAAGGAACAAAGAGTGAAAAAAATATAATTTTATAAGTAGCATTTTATAAGCCTAGGTATTTTTGCAATACGATGTTTAAATGTCACTACTAGCTGCTCCGCGCGGTTTCACCCCCGTGGCTCCTCTCCTGTTGGTCGTAGCTCGAAGCGTGATAATATATAGCCTTCCTCGATAAATGAGCTATCTAACACCGAAAGAATTTTTCAAATCGGACCAGTAGTTCTCGAGTTTGTTACTAGGCCCACGGCGTTAAAACCTTGTACCTACCTATAATATAATGAACCGTACGGTCTACATGTACCTATATCCTAACATTGTACGAATTAAAATCAACTCAATAGCAAAGTATTCCCCACGTAATCATCACGATTCAAGTGTCTGCTACCCCAAAGAGTAGCTTATACACATGTATATTATTGCTAAGTGCATAACCTTGTAGTGTAGTCAGCGGACAGGCTGACGGATGGCTGTAGTCTTAAGTTCATCTCTATGGACTTGGAATTCAGCTTGAGTACTATTGTTTTTGGGGTATTTTTCTTACTGTGTGTCATTTGGTGGGGAGATATTTGGATTATTATTTAATGTTTTATAGTCTTAATCATATGGGATATAAATTAATATTTCAAGCTTGTATTAGAGTTCATAAATCAGCTATCAAAGGACATCCTTATCCGTATAAATAAATACAATAAATTTATTACCTATCTAAGCAAACTATTTTTCCGGATTTTTTTTTTTTTGTATTTTTTATATAAAATTGTGTCTCGTTGGTATCTGCGAACATAATGTTAAAAAAAAATACAAAATATAAGCCCTAAAATCCTATTCCATTACAAATTCGTCAATAAAACATATTAAAATTTAAAATACAAAGTAATATGAACACGGAACAAACATTAACACGTCACAACAACTAATTCTAACCGAGAGCAATACAAAATTAACATCGGGGGATCGAAGTCAATCAGGGCAAATGCAAAATAATGCAACGCACGCTCACTGTGTACACTCGCCTTTAGGGTGCTTTTCCACCAGAGATGTGCGAGGATGCGTTGCGAGGGTTTTAAAAGAACCAATCTTGTCGCTTTACCTCGCCTCGGTCGCCTCGCTCGAAACGATATTGGTTCTTTACAAACACCACAACGCATCCTCGCACATGTTTGGTGGAAACGCACCCTAAATGTCGTATGATTAAACATGAACTTTATCAAAATTTGGCAGTGTTTGGGAATAGGGCGGCGCTGTTTGTTGATCGAGCATGCTGCTTCCATGGTTAGATAGAGCCGTCAATAATATGTCGACGAGCGGAACCTTGAGTGATTGCTAGATAAACATGCACGAGCGAAGTAACTAGTTTTTCCTTTATTATTGGGAAATAAGCGGGGGTTCGGTATCTTTGATGACACATGTTTTGATTACTTTTTTACGATTTATATTGAGTGTTAAAGAAGCAAAATCGATAGCATTACTTGACAAACAATAAAGCAATATTATATCCAAAAGTGGGAAGAAAACACAGAATCAGTAGGTATTATAAAATTATTAAAAATTCACAAAAAATATATTGGGTATGTACGTACAAAAGAACCCGTTTATCTCACTATACAAGTAAAACAATATATTATAGGTACTTACCTACTTTAGTATTTTATTGTGCAATTCGTTGTTTTCTTAATGTTATGGTCAATATTATTTACGGACTTTTGTTTTTTTACTTAGCCTATCTAGATCCTAGACTAGGTACTATTATAATTTTTCTTTTTTTTTTTTTGGAAAGCCTCGTTAACCACTAATTTGCATTTAATTAATCAAAATGTTTTTCCGTACCTATGTATTACGAAGACTAGGTAGTAAGCAAACTAGGAGCTCTTTATTATAGAATAAATGGTAAAAAAATACAAAGGAATAAAAAATATCTAGATATTATTATATATCATTGACGTTCAAAGCATTAGCATCAGCATCAGCTTGAACGTCGTAGAAGGGACTACGTTACCAAAACGGGTAAGCAAATTACAGTAATATATTTTAGCCTTACAATAATATAAATAACCAGTACTTATGTCAACAGAGTACAGAAACAGAGGCAAGAGGCGTGTTAGTATGTTAATTGCTACTATTGATTCTCTTAAAACCAATTCCTTGTCAGTAAAAATTCCATCGAAAGCCTTCGCTGGCGATGTTATCCGTTGTTATCTTACAATACTTAATTTAAATGTTTCGCTGCTTAATCAACTAATTGTGTCTGGTAATGCAAGGAATTGTTGTGCTCAATTATTTGTTTTAATTTATGAAACATTATGGCTCTGTCCGCAAGAATGCGTGCATTTTTCGTAATTATTAATCTGAAAATTTCGGTGAATGAATCTGGCGATCCACGCAGCTTTAATGAACTGATTTGCCTGAAATTTTGTGAAGGGGTTGATTATTTTTTGGAATAACATAAACTGCGTTCAGAAAGGCTTTCACTATTTTAGACGTCGAATATTTTTTTCGAAACAGAATACTGTGACTAATGTTAGAGATATAATTTTCAATTGCTTTAAATAATTCACCGTTCCCTGGGGCTGGAAATATCAAATCGCCGAGGTATTCTTAAATATTCGATAATTAAAATAGAACAGAGACCGTTGGCTAAACTTAACTGACGTCCATTGTCAGAGTGTAGACATTTGGAAGTGCTATTCAGTGCCCGTTGACGGTCTTCAAGCTGGAGCCAGTATAAATAGATCGATTTAATTTGACGAGCCACATTAGAGTATAATTTCCGAATTAAGGTTGAAAGGTAAGGTAAAATAAGGTTGTATGTAATATTATATACGGTAAGGTATTTTTAACGGCAAGTGCAAATGCATATCTTAAAATTCAAATCTTGACAATTAAAATTTAAAGGTCTTCTGTTATTTCATTTCGTCATTCTGCCGCCGTTATCTGAAAATTGAAATTATCATTATTAAATAAATTAACAAGAAAATTACTATTTTCCTATATTTACATAAAAACTATGTAACCTAAACGTTCTAGATATAAAAATATAAGTCAAAATATGTAACATTTATTCCAATCTGTTTATGAGGATTCCACAAAATTAACTAACCGGATTTTGATATACCTAAGTACCTATAGCATTGTATTGGATTGAAATGGGATTAGAGCAGTGTTTCATTACCGGAGCAAGCAGGTCGGGAGGTACCTACTTAGTGTCTATTACGTACCTACATGGTTTACAGAGGGGTCCTAATTTACTATTTTCGTTCAATGATACTTTATTTATTTACTTCTATAGAGGTGAGTTAAGCTTTTGGTGGGTAGGTAATAATAGAATCTATGACATCGTACCTACTACATCAATATTGTTGTATTATTTGGCTTGGGCCAATTTGTATTTAGTGTCTTGTTTGTAGGTTCCTACTTCCTACATGCCTTACAGGGGTTCCTAATTTACCGTATTTTATCGTCCAATAATATTTAATTGGTTATTTACCTAGTTTTGTATCTGAGGTTTTAAAAGGTATTGAAACAAAAGCATCTTATTTTACCTATAAATTTATTAGGTACGAAGCTTACAGAACTGAGGCTCCAAGTTCACATTCGGCGGGCTGGCTATATGTAGGTTTTACATATTATTATAATAAAATAATTATACCACTACACAAAATTATACCAATTCCTGTGTGAAAAAAATACGTAGGTACATAATTACCTGTATTTTAAAAGGAACATGTTTTCAAAATTGCTCAATAACTTTAAAATGAAACAAGCTTTCATAACACTGCAATTTAAGGGAGCTATAAAATGCATTTGTCACATATAAAATATAGTTTACACCAATCGTAATCACAACAAACCGAATAAATCTAAACCCTTCCCCTTTTTAAAATTAAAAGAAAACGCTTTAAAAGAGTTGGCAATTAGAAGCAGGAATATTAAAACTTCCCCCTTGCAGAAATCTGTGACCAACAATTGCTATTCGTTACACTGACAGACACACGTTTTGCTATTATTCATGTTAAGATGCTTTTTGAATTAAATTATAGTTGTTTATCGAGTGTTATGGCTGATTTCTAACACAGTGTGGCTAAAATAGTAGATAGGTACATAATGTTAATGTAATTCATGTTGATCATAATTATTATTGTCTTAATTGATATAAATAAATTAAATAATCATTTATTATTTATGACTAAATAGGTATATTTATCAACCATTGAGTCTAATTTACTAAGAGCTTGCAAATGTAAAGAATAATACTAGGTAGGTAGGTACCTATATCAATCTACCAATAGGTATGTAAATATTTTATGGGTACCAATAAATTTATGGGCAAGCTTTAGAGCTTAAAAAATAATTCAATTATTTTATTCCATCTTAGTTTGTATCAATAAAAATTAAACACAAAACATAAAAATATATTTAAGTGAAACAAAAAATTCTGTTTCAATTTTTAAATTTCATTTGTAGATCACTAGATGGCGCTAGTGTATAAAATTTATATGTATGATTAAGTTATAATCACTATGGCATGAAAAAAATTATGGATATTTTTTAAATAATATTTTCATTTTTTAAATAATATTTCCATTTTCTGTACTTTCATCTGTTTATTTCTAAGCTAATAGATATAAATTACTCTTAACGGGCTTTAAAACAAAGGTAATTTATTAAAACTCTACAAAAGTAGGCTGACATTTTTCTGTTACAATATTACCTAGCTGCTGTAATATTTCATAAGAAAAAATAATCCTGGCATGCCTCAATTAATTTCGATATAACGTGTCGCAAAAAATAATGAATTGTTGGCATTTTGCACGTATTGTAGTCCAAGTATTTGCATTGATATTTTTTATTGGCTCATTATAATTATTCTATATTTTCATAAGCCATTCATAAAGTTTCTCTGATCCTATTTTCGTATTAATCGCTTGAAGTAATTCTATGACGACTAAGGACACAATAAATGTCCTCAAACTATGAAATTCGATAATAGATATCAAAGGAAAGGATTACATTGTGTTCTTGCTTCGATGGTCAATATTAGGTTATAATGAAACTTATAATAATATTATAGATATTGTCAATGTAAGTGGTTTTTAATGAGAATCTACTCAATATTGAAGTATTATTAAATGAAAGATGTAAGTAATTATTACGGTTGAACCAATTTGATGTCAACTAAATATGGTATTTGAATAAAGTGACATTAAATTTAAAAGACTTGAAAATGTGGACGATAGGTTATTATAAATTTTTGTAATAATATTTTAAAGTTCGGTATTTGTAGGTAAGTTGTAACAGAGGAAAACGGAAACTCTATTATAGAGTTCATACTCAAGAGCATACCTAATATCTTCACCGAAAAATGAATGATTTTCTTTTATTTTAAAATTTTATTACACGGCTATATTGTATTATTTTGTTCCATTATAAATTTAACGCGGTAATAAGGCAGAATTGGCCATGTCTACCTATTTTATTAAGTAGGTAGGTAATTTTAACATTTATTAAATCAAGTATCATTTATTATTAATATTTTCTGATATAAATCGGGAATTAATTTCACACTAGTAAACTATTCCTTTTTAAAGGTCTTGTGCTCCTTTATTTAATTTATAATTGATTGTTATTACATACTTTAAATTTAAAAGCATTTGTTTATTTGAAATTTGCAAAAGCTCTACATGATATGGATCAAATCATACACATACCTACATTTATAACCAGAATTAACATACATAGTTTTATCCAGTTACTAGCTTTCCACCTGCGGCATCGCCCGCGCAGTCAAAGAAAAACCCGCATAGTTCCCGATCCCGTGGGATTTCCGGAATAAAACCTATCCTATGTCCCGGGGTAAAAAGTAGCCTATGTCCTTTCTCGGGTATCAAAATATCTCTATACCAAATTTCATGCAAATTGGTTCAGTAGTTAAGGCGTGATTGAGTAACAGACAGACAGACGGAGTTACTTTCGCATTTTTAGTATAAGTATAGATTACCTACCTAGTAGGTACCTGAGTATCTAAAGGCGCGTCTAACTGATATATATAATCTCATGATCATCAAAATCTTGCGTTCATTTTTTACATAATAAAAAATATAATCAACTTAGGTATATACTTATATTATATGTATACGAGTAGGTACGTAAGCCAGCAAAGCGTATGACTTACAGCTTGTTGCTTGTAGCCAAGGCTCGGTCCTTATTTTTTATACGTCGTTTAAAGCGAGGTAAAAAAGAGCAAGATTAATTAAAATCTTTTCAATGGTAAAGGCGTATTCAAATTCAATGAGCTGTGAATTGCCGATGCTTAGTGTGCCCAAAAAGGCTTATAAATGAGAGGGGTGGACCACAATTTGCGTATTTACCTTATACATTTACTTGAAAGATTTTTGCTAATGTTTTAAGCGTCTTTTAAATTTTGCGGTGGTTCTAAAGTAATGTTGTTGATGCGCTATTGGTTTTAAATTGGAATCGAATTTATTTTGTTTGTTTATGAAGGGCATTATCGTATATTTATGTAGGTCGCTATTTAGCGTTAGATGAAGTTTATATCCTTATTGGTATTATTAAAATTTCCAAGCAATTACAAAAGTATATAACCAGATGTCCTGTTTTCAGAAAATAAAGCGTACGTTAATAACGCCACCCAACAGAACATAGTTCTGTTTACAGAGGACCGGTGACAGCAATATAAAGATGATCGGCCGACACGTTGGCTCATGTATAATGTGCATACAAATTTAAGTGGGTGCCGGGAGTGACTAGTTTCTTATGATAAGAGCACGAAGGAGGGTAGAGACATGTGTCCGCCCAGTCGGCCCCCCCTTACATGTGTTACCGAATGCCGACGCTTGCTCCGTCTAAGAGATCTACGAAATACGAATTCGTCGTTCAAACTTTGTTCCGTTCTCTATTTACATGAAACGAGATTTCGTACGGCACCCTCGCTCGCGGTAACTTTTTATAAGCGTCGGTATACACTCCATTTTTATCTGCCATTTCATTGTTTCCTTTACGACTCCTTTGTTCTAACCGAGTACATTTCATGCGTAATGAAAGTTTGGCGTTTTATTTAATTAATCCGTGCACGTAAGTCGCGAAGATTGTTAGAGACCTTCTTTTTAATGGAGTTCGTTCGACGAAAGTTCGTACTTGGGCGTTTCGATTTATAAAGAGATTCATATACCTACGTCATAATTAAATGATATTGAATGTGAATATTGTTATTCGTCGGTAACACAAGAGCTTTCACAATAAACGTTTCTGGGAGCGCAAGTCCTCGACAAATAATGGCCGTTCTATTTAATGCTCAGTAATAACGCTTTAGTGTCTCTCTAACATTGAATTCTGTAGCCTACATGAGTGTTTATATTAACATACAAAGTTCAGCCCCAAGGAACCACCCTTTCGGGGTGGCGTTATTAGTATAAGCAGAAGACGTTACCCCGAGTTAGACGCGGGTTGCATTCAAAGGTTGCCATTGATTTTGAGTTAAATCACCCCTTTGCGTTGTATTGTACACAGTACGGCGGCTCTGTACAAACACAGTGACATGAATTATTATTACTGGTTCTTTTAAACATCGGATGTCGTCATTAATCAGTTGCTTTATATGCATTTAATGGGTGCTCAGTGTGGTGTAATTAATGCCAAGTGCGTTGTGCCGCTATGCAGTTATTAAACAATGAAATCAACACAGTACATATGTCAAATGCGAAAATGACGCATACGATAACTTTCAGCCGGCGTGTTGACCCGTTAAACCTTTAGGTACCTATATCCCGAAAAAGTTAATTTTATTCATTAGTTTTCTGTTGAAATTGAATTGAATTTTCTGGATTGTTAGGCGATAGATTGATTTGTTACTCAATGATTATAGGGATTCAGAAAACTAAGATTGAAAGTTGAACACGATAAATGTTTCTGTTTTATGCCTACATACCTACAAAGCTTTAACCTCCCACGCGCTAGAAAAAGTATGTTCCTTAAACCGCTATAACTTAACGAATGGGTAATAAACCGTTGGCTCATTGTGGCAGAGTTATACAAATGTCTTTCCGGGACAAATTTTGTTTATTCCTAAATAAATGTACGTGACAACGTAAATGTAAATTTACAACCTTGCTTGATGTCCGTAGTTTAGGAATCGGATAGTTTTAGACCGGGCGCCGCGGCCGTTCCAATTGTGTTTCGCTTTAAAAATGTATTTGTGATTATGTCATACATGTTATACTAATTTATTAACAAGAAAAGCCTTTTGCTATCTGAGTATCAGTAATTTAAAAACCTATGTAATCGGTTCCGCCTTTTTAAGTGAGTTTGATAAAACTTAATTTTTAAGTTATCATGACGTTAACGACTCAAAATTATTATCTAGAACATGCTTGTTCCATATCTTTAATTTTCTCCACATAGTATTAGAACTAATACAATTATTAAATGCCTCCACTATACGTCATAGCGTCTAGAGGTAAAACCTTCGAACGTGCCCTTTCATGTTGTCAGACCAAGTTTCTTCAGTTGAACAGAATTTATATATCGGTCACAGAGCACTGAAACTTCTAAATCAAAGCATTTACAAACATATTTAACATCTGGAATTTCATCTCTGTGACATCTGCCTTGATTTAACTAGGTACTAGCATTGTCCGTCAAATGTCTTAAGTTCGTAGGTACCTATTTTAGTCTTAATGAAATTATCTCTAGGAACCAAGAAAATACAATGATATGCCTATTTACTTACATCTCTTTTAATTAAAATATTAGGTTTTATACTATGTATTACATTTCTGTCTAGATACCTATTGATTCATAATTCGACGCTAGTTACTACATACTACTACTCTGATAATCCTAGAACATACTGAAATTGTGTCGTTTGTAATGGAAATAAAAAGCATTTTTCTCATTTCCATAAAAACGGCAAATTTCCCACCACTATTAATACATCAAAATCGTCAAAACCATCCAAGCACGTCAGAATGGAATCGGAAAAATGACGACGTCCAATGATTGTCCACATCCGTCCACATCTCTAATAGCATTAATATCTATACAAAATTACCTGCTTTGAAGTCTGTTTGTCAATAGGGTAATCCGTAAACACAAACTGTTAAAATCGGCTTTGACGCGATGGGAATGGGTTTATTCAGGTGCGGCCTTTGACAATATTCTATACGTATTCCGTTTGGCTTCACTTGGATATTAAATATTTAAAATCATGAGGATTTGGAGAAATGTTTCACTTGTTGGAGAAAGGATATGATAGGGCTTACCAGTTGTAGTATTAGGTACTAGAAGTTACTGGACTTTAATTTATGGTTAAAAAAAACATAAAATGTACCTAAGTGTCACAAGAAAGCACAAGAATTACCTAAGTAGGTATGCTGCTTTTTAAGTCGACTAAAATTATCTACTTTTATGTAAGTATTAACATAATAATAATATTACATGTAAGTACCTACTTATAACTTATATAAGAAACTTTGCAATAAATGTACTACCAGTCTTCCTAATTCCTAATGTTCAAGAAAATACCTCTCGCCCTGTCTCTCTTATTTACAGAAGTACCTACCTACCTACTTGAAAAGTTAATTTAAATGAATCAATAATAAGCAAAGGAAAACTGGAACTTAACAAAGGTTAGAATCCTGCCAGAATACTGACACGTTAATATATACAGTGGACCCCCGATAATCCGGCCCCTGTCTAATCCGGCGCCCCCTGTAATCCGACATGACTTTAAATAGTAGATCACGCAGGTTTGAACAGGTTACAACTTGTACGCACCACCGCTATTGTGCTCGACGCGTACGTATTGTTTTACTTAGTTTGAATTTGACTACTTGTGATAGCGGTACGGCCTAGCGTGCGTTCATTGTTTACAATTTATTCATTGTGTACATGATTATCACTACATAGTATAAAACAAAGTCGCTTTCTCTGTCCCTATGTCCCTTTGTACGCTTAAATCTTTGAAACTACGCAACGGATTTTGATGCGGTTTTTTTTTTAATAGATAGAGTGATTCAAGAGGAAGGTTTATATATGTATAATAACACCCATTAAATAGTGGAGAAGTACTGTTATTTCTGAGATTTCTAATGTGATATCGTAAAAAATTACATTTTTTCCGCTTACATTGCAAACGCAGGCTGAACTCTACGAGTTTTATCAAAATAATGTACTAAGTATTATACACATTGAAAAGGTCTACAGAAAAGTCCGCGGTGGTATATGTCTATCTCTTATGGATAACCCACAATAACTTTTTTTTG
>CAJQZM010035983.1:27333-63044 GCA_907164665.1 Colias nastes | reverse complement strand
TTATTTAACTCTTTAACCCATATCTTCCCTTCCCTATAAGGTATATTTCGTGTAAATAATAAATATACTACATTTTTTTAAAGTGAGGGTAGATGTTTATTATTTTAAGTAAAACTAGACACCATTATCTACAGTTAATCTAATATTGATTGTGTTCATTAGTTACAATTTTAAAAATCTTCGTGTTTAATAAATTTACTAGCTTACTGCCCGCGGCTTCGTCCGCTTTGTCTAAAACCTAATAAATTATATACTAAAACCTTCCTCTTGAATCAGTCTATCTATTAAAAAAACCGCATCAAAATCCGTTGCGTAGTTTTAAAGATTAATTAAGCATACAAAGGGACATAGGGACATAGGGACAGAGAAAGCGACTTTTTTTATACTATGTAGTGATATTTATAAAGCAATTGAATGCCATAAAACCAAAAATATCAAATGCAATCTTCGTGTTTTGTGAATTTTCACCATCATGCGTTCCCACAAAAGGTAAGTTGTTACTTATGGTATTTATTTTTTATAATGATAGCAATTCATGTTTTTTGTTGGTATTATAATATTACACTTTTAGAATGAAATAATAAAATGATGAATTCTTTTATATATGACTTTTACAAGATTTTGAGGTGCATTGGGAACAGTAGTTTTTGATAAAATTTTATTTGTAAGTAGCTTTTTTTATAGATTTACAGTTAACTTTTGATTTTTTTTATTTACAGATTCAATGCTCATAAAATTATATCGCCTTTGGAAGACGATTTCTGCTGACAATTTTACAACACCACTTGAAAATTAATGATTTGATGATAAAGATAGTGGCAGCGAGGATTAAGTGGAAATTAGTAATCATCCGCTTCGTCAATTTTTGACTGAAGTTAATGTCCAACGTCCAATGGTTCAATCATTGGAAGTATCTCGGGAAATTTTGGAGGATATTTTTCAGGAAGGAGAGGAGGGGCAGCCAACCACATATCAAACTAATAGATACGTTTTAGTACCGAAAAAAATGTTATTGCCAAATGAAACGTAAATTTTGCACTCACAACTATACAAGTAATGTTTTTATTTTGACTTTGCGGTTATCTGATTATAATATGTATTTATCGTTATGGCTATCGAGGTACCGACCGTACTGGGATCAGAGTACATGATATACAGTTCATCATCCAGGATTGCTAAGAGCATTTTCACACTGAAAAAGATGTTTTCTTTGAATCGTAGTTGCTTCATTTATTTATTTTTAATCATTTTACATAATATGTTTTATATTTTATAAATATATCATTTTCATTATTTATTTATAAATAAAATGGATCCAACATAACTTTGTTGTGTATCATTTCTCTATTAATAACCCATAGGCATATTTTCCGAGCGCCCCATTTAAGCTGCGGTCCTGAAATTATAAAAAATTAATGTATACTTTTGCCAAATATGTATAAGCTTAAGCTCATTTTTAGATAAAAATAACAAAAACAACTTATTTATTAAAATTTAGTAGATAAAATAAATTATGTAACGATTTTATAAGAAAACACAGTACCTATATTATTTTATTAGGCGACGGTGATCTCTTCCAGGCAAAAGATATTCATCAGCTCAATAAAATTGAATAGTATGTTGTTAGTTATTCTTTAGATTCACAATTGTAATGAGCATTTCCGCATGCAAGTTGTATCGTAGTTTAGATATATCATAGTTTTGACACATTAAAGTTCCAACAAAACCCTCAAATTTTTGAGCAGAGTTGAGCAAGATAATTTGAAAAATGTGCCGTGTTAAGTATTATAGAAAAGGTTAGTTCGTTGGTAATTATTATTTCTTCTTCATTTACATGTTGACTGTTGTTAGTAAAAATAAACTTTTACTAACAGTCAAAGTAGTCAAAGTATATTTTAACTAATACTACTTAATACTAACTATTATACTTATGTTCAGTATTTATCTGTATTATTATTGCTTGGTAATAATTAATATATTTTCATGTCGTATACCTAATTATAAACATAAGTTTGATGTGTAATTAGCTGGATTTATTTTTACACACTCACAGACTTATATTTTATGTTAAAAATATAGTGTTAATAGTGTAAATCATAATATTTTTTCACAATTAAAAATATTTCCTTTTTTCTGATGGTGTTGGCATTGAATTAAACCGCGCTGTCGTTTCGTTCACAAAAAGTGATGTTGATTGCACAGATTTTTGATGATATGAGGACCGAATATGGTCCTCATATCATCAAAAATCTGTGCGAAAACAATAAACATGTGTGAGGCCCTCACGGCAGATCGGGGCGGTCTGACGCGAAGTGGGGACAGCGTTGTCACTGTATCGCTCTTGCCACGCTGTTCAACAGACTTATTCGATAGTTCAGTTTTGTGTTAAGACCGCTGTGACAACCAACCCGTGAGACAACCAAACCCGGTCTCCCCTACTATCCCGTGAGACCGAAACCTTCACTGAGAGGGTATGACGTCTCACAGCTGATCGCAAACGGCATATTGTACTATCCCGTGAGACCGAAACCCTCACTGAGAGGGAATTACGTCTCACTACTGATCACGACAGTCATATTTTATCTCGAGAATCTGAAACTTTACTCAATATGAAGACCGTTTGACAAATGATAGGGTGCATCATAATATTATTCGATCTCTTGAAGATGAACATGAGCATAAGCAATGACTAGAGTAGGGACGCGAATATTACAATTATTTGAGACAAGAACGATTAATAAGTTTGTTTAATGAAAGATTAAGAATTGACACTATTCGGTCTCTGGAAACGGACGAATAGCGAGAGACGAAATATGTCTTACTGCAGACATATTTCGTCATAGTCTTAATGACTTAGAGGTAAACCATCTACGAATTCGGTGGTGTGGTCCGACAAATATAAAATTGGGTTTGCTTATAACCTCACAATTTATTACAGATCATCTTCTGTATAGGCGATATTAACGTAGTAATATGTTCTTTTTGTAATGCTTTAGGCTGGTTGCAGAGCTTGACCGACCGTCAGTGCGTACCGTCGGTCCTGACGATACGCATCAACAATTGTATGACTTTACACTAATGCGCATGACAATACGCGTGCGTATGGTCGGTCTAGCTATGAAAGGTTTTATGAATTTCCATACATATGACAAGCGCGACTGACGTACGCACTGACGGTCGGTCAAGCTCTGCAACCAGCCTTAAAGTGGACTAAGGAGACGGCTTTCGTTTGAAAATACACCGGAACCTTTGAAATCACTACTTTTAGAGGAACATACTGTGCAATCTAAACTGTTATTAGACAATATTCGCTCTTATAGTAGTGCGTTTCAAATGATCCTTTGGTGCTCAATAATTATCAGAAGGTCCTTTCATGCTTACTTTTAAGATACAAGGTCAAGTTTACCATTTGATAGGATCCCTTTTGCCTGAAGGCCAACCTAAGTTTGTTTAAATATATTTTGTATTCGACTACAACGAATAGTGGAATACAAGAAATCAATATTTCTCAAATTTAAAACTGAACTCATTTCACAATTTTAGAACAGGTTAATTCGTATGTATGCAGTTTTAAATCGACATTAGAAGCTTTTCCTCAAGATGGTGATATCGGCACTCAGGAACTCCCTGGACGTGTTATAAGGCCCAGGCCACAGTATTACAATTTTTCCTACAGTAGAGCAACGAATGTATTTTCGCATAGTAACGGAGGGGAACTCGCGGGGGGTCAAGTGACGCGAGCCACGTACCACAAACATGCTTAGTTTGTGGTACCGAGCGCGAAAGAAATTCATCGTGTTTTTAGTAAAGTTACTATGTAAACTAACGTAATTTAATACTTAGGTACATATTCTGTAATGGTGCGCTCAAACTGTTAATCTACATTTAATTTAGATTATTATTTGAAATACTAAGTAATGTAGAATTTAAATTACATTCATTCATGTTTTCTTCAGATTTTCTTATCAGAATGTTCAATTTTAATGTAGTTAAATTTTATAAGAGACAATAATTAAGAACATTCAAAAATAAAGTGTCACGTATTTTTTTTAAACGACGAATGACGAAAAACGACGTAATCGCGGACGAAGTCGCGGGCAACAGCTAGTACGGTATAAAATGACAAAACAACACTATCAATGTTATCATGTAATCATTTATCTCTATAGGCAAGTTAATTATTCAGGGATCCCGTTATTAATTGAGCAACACCCACTAATTGTTCATGATGGTTTGCCCACAAATCGATTTTAAGTCCATTCATATGATTTTGGTTTCATTTGTTGTTCAATGAAGTTCGATGAACATATTGAGGTTCTAGTTCAGTGTTACAGCAAAAGGTGGTATAATGTTTGTGTGTACTTGAAATTATACATTGTTTCTATTTATATGATAGTGTAGGGTAGTATTAGCGTAGCGCCTAATATTTATTTTACAAAATCGTCTGCGAAAGCAGTTTTGATGTTCTGGATAGTTTTTTGTCGACATTTCCTTATATTTTCCCCTTGCCTCTGAATTCATCAGATTAAACCCAAACTTTCACCACTCCCATACTACACTAAAATCACAACCCATATAACAAACGTATTCATTATCTACATAAAGGTTTGATATTTCGGCCTATAGCATTGACCCCTACGAGACAAAGCTTAATAAATCTCGATAAATAGCGGGGAAGAGTGGACTGAATCTTCGAAATCACCTCTATAAAAGCAAACTTAACTATAATTCCATCTAATCACCCTCAATACGTGTGTCTATGAAACGAGCGGAAATAATTTTGTTTATTTTGTTACAATGTAGCAATTAAAATGTATAAAGTAAAGAAGTAAATTGTCTTGCAAATTCTTCTATATTTATTAATTAAATTTTAAACCGACGAGAACATCAGAGTATTTCGTCATACATTATTGAACACATTACTATATTTTCCATTTTGTACTAATATGTGCTCGTTTGATTGAAATAATTCAAGTCCAACATCCTGCTCTATATTCGTATTATCAACAGAAACGCTCACGTAAAAAAATATTTACACAATACACACAATACGAAAAACCTAGCACATTTCTTCACTTATCGCTTACACTTAGCAGAAGTTTCCCGCTCGTTTCATGGCCCATAGAGGCCGTTAACTCCAGCAAGGCTAGGGTAAGCGTTAATGCCTCTCGAACACTGGGAGCCTATTCGACAGACAGTCGGCAGTCGCAGTAAGATTTATGCGGGCCTTTTTTACTGGCTCGGAAATAGTTTTACGACTTTTATAAATTTTTCCCCTTTTACAATCGGCTTTTGTTCGGCATGGAATTGTGAAGTGTTTCTTTAAAGGCAATTTTTGTTTATTAAAATAATAATATTTGCTGCATTAATTGACTCAATCCTTCGTACATTCTTATCAAGGTTCATACGAAAACATAATGTATCCGTAATAGTATTCTTTAATTTGCATAAAAGATACATGAGCAATATAAGTTTGTTTAGTTTTGAAAAAGAAAAGGCTTTGCATTCTGCATATTTTTATCAACTACCTACATTGCCACATCAACAAACAACATTTACTGAAAATCGTAAGCTTTATTTAGTAAGAACTAAGAACTGAGAGTATAATAATTAGTAAATAGCTTAATTATATAGTTACATAATAAATTTCTACCTCACATATTATGTAATAATTTTCCTTTTCAATAATTAATCTACCTGAGAAGAGTTATATCCTCAGTTAACATATAAAATAAACAAAATAATTCCGAATCAAACAAAATAACAACGTCGCATTGTAAGACAGGCACTATTACTTTGGTGTTAGCGTCGATCCATCTTGATGGGACAGGTAAGGGCTCGGATACAAGAGGGCATCAGTGTGATAATACTGTGAATAGTCGTGTATCTTCAGCTTTAATTGATTCGAAATCGCTTCTTTGTAGTAAACTTAAAAATAAATCATTAAAATAAAATACTCGTCAGCTATGTTATACATAATATGCTGCCAAAATAAATATTTAATTTCAAAATTTGTGAAATTATAGCGATAATATTGACGGATATTTTGATAAAGCTCTAATAGAAGCTACAATTTTCGACTATTAGAGAAATAAAAAGCTTCGAAAAGCTCTAGCCTTTCTGTTAAGAAAAACTATCATGTATGTAAATAAACACAATATTTAAAAAACAATATGCTTCCCCCATTTAATATATTACATTAAGTAGAAATCTAGCTGTTAAACAGTATTCATAATATTATAAGCTCCTTGTCTAAGCTTTCTGCTATATCCTATCTTCTTTCTAATATTGATTTACACCTCGTAATAAGCTATTGGCATAAGGGAAACACAATCCAAAACGCATTAGTAACTTTATACCACATGTCTTGGTATAATCCATATTGTATACTATTTCCTTATGCCACAGATTATGAAAGTGTATTATTAATACTGACTGACAATGGCTCAAATAGTTTCAGAACTCATAACAGTAGAATTTTATTTATTTATTTACGGCATACGCCAAACCATACATATATTAAACTTAATTCTAAACTTATCACTATGTCCTTAGTTCTAGGTACCTCTTACATTCTTCACCTATCATTCCCATCCCTGACACAAACAAATCATTTACTGGTGCAGAATTGAGGATTGAGTTCAGCAGTGAAAGCATGCGAGGCACCGGAGACTGCTGGCGTTGAACCGTGCGTGTGCGCCAAGCAGCTAACAGTTGGTGGCTACGAGCCCGTGTATAATTGTCAGGCACATTTAGCCGTAAGAGCATTTCTAATAAATCATTAGAATCTATTTTATTGTATAAAACGTTAAGAGCAAATTTAACAGTTGATAGACTTCTACGAAGTTCCAGCGAGTTATAACCCAAACTACCCAGCAAGAATTTTGTGGGATACAGATATGGGTAATAATTATAACTTCTTGCATACAAGGACCTTAAGAATTTCTTTTGTACCTGCTCCAACATAAGGATATATTTTTTCTCATAGGGACTCCAGACAACGGAATTCGTCTCTAGAATACTCCTAACAAGTGCCGAGTAGAGAACTCTAATAGCGCTATCTGAAAGTCCGACAGAGTTGCGCAGTAAGAATCCTAAACGTTTGTATGCAGCGTTAGATACATTGTGAATATGCTCATGAAACGAAAGATGAGGCACGAATGTGATACCTAAGTCGCGTACTTTAATCACACGCGATATTCGATCCTGTCCTAAACTATAAACATAGTTCCGTATATAGGCTGAACGACTAAATGTCATAAATTCACACTTGTCAATATTAAAGTGTAGTTTGTTCTCCACACTCCACATATAAACTGCATCTACGTCTGTTTGCAAGCGGCAGTAATCTTCATCCGATTTAAGAACAACTTATTCGATTTGTAAATTTAATTTCATATTTAATTGATGAAGAAAGTTTTAGGCTTTGTAACATCACGCTTCGATCAACAAGAGCAAAGAATCAAGTAAAAAATGTTTTCTCAGAAAAATATTATAGATATATAAGTATAGACGAAGCTACGTGAATTAGTTAGTGAAAGCTCGTCATTTGAACAGTTTTATTTGTAATCTTTTCTTGTTATAGTAAAAAAAAATCAGGTCTCATATTTCGAATGTCTTACTATTTAGTAATTTTATTAGCAGTTCCAATTTCGTACTATATAAATTCAGATCAAAACCAGTTAAAAGTACAGTCAACAATCCATCTTATTCAGAACTCGGCCAAATTAATGTAATCACGGATACCGCGAACTTCGAAAACTTGCAAAGTATCTTCATTCCTGTTTATTTTGTTTGATTAAAATTAATAACCTCTGAAGTGCCGCGTTCAATAAGTTTTTGATTTAAGGCTTTTGGAAAACACGCTAATTAAAAATACGCTTTGATGCGGTTTATTGAAAAGTATTTTCAATCTTGGGTGGATAAGGTTGTTCGAAATAACTTCGAACTCCGAGTTAATATTATGAATGTCGATATTGGTATTCAAATTTTTAATTTAAATATCGTCTCATAACTGTAGTAGGTATATCGATGAATTCTCATAGATCAATTATATTGATCATAAATTATTTTTTAAGTTATAATTTCGATTATTTATTTTTGTTATTTTTTGCGTCTATCTAATTAAATAAAACTACAATAATTATTATTGCTTGGTCAATTTTTTAAATTTTAAACTAAAATAAAGATGTTTTTTATTTTCATTGATACCTATTTACTTATAAAAAACAGAAATTAATAACGAGTCAGTCATCATAACAGGAAAACTGCTGTTGTCCTATAAAATATTAACTTAAAGTTAAATATAATATCTTGATTATTCTTTGCGTTTCTAGGAAAACGTAGATATTTTTTCCCACTTATTCTTTTCCACTAAAATATTATCTAGAGCTTGTTTATCTCAAGTGTTGAATTCTGAGAATTTTCATTACTAAAATTAATATTAAAAACAAAATACGACGACGCGCGACGGCTTTACCGGAATCACTAAAATGCCTTTGCTTTTTCATTTTTTATTTGTTATGATATTCTTTTTCAAATTCAGCTATTTAGTGTTAATTAAAAATATTTTATTTTATTTCAACATTATTATAAAAGTCAGCACAGAAGGCGGCCTTATCATTTATTAGTGGTCTCTTCCAAGCAGCCAACTGAAAGGACAAGACAATAAACTAGAAGAAGGGGGTAAAACGCAATTTATTTATTTATTTAAAAAGCATACGAAAACAAATTAATATATTTTATAGAGAATATTATATTATACAGTTAATCTTCTATATATATAAAACTCAAAGGTGACTGATATAGTGATCTATCAACGCACAGCCCAAACCACTGGACGTATCGGGCTGAAATTTGGCATGCAGGTAGATGTCATAACGTAGGCGTCCCCTAAGAAAGGATTTTGATCAATTCTACCCCCAAGGGGATAAAATAGGGGATGAAAATTATTACCATGAAAATTTTTCTTTTCCACGCAGGCGAAGCTGCGGGCAACAGCTAGTGTTAAATAAAGATCGGCGTCATTCAATAGATAGTCTATAGAGTATAGACCATAATCACAGATTCGATGATTGGTTTCCAGATCAGTGAGGACGCAGAGGTCTTGACCACTAGGAACATTGAATAATAGGTTCAATCGGAAATTGAATTTGGTATTACTGGTGCTAACGTGCTTAATAATAAGGTCTTTAATATATCAATTTATAGATATTATTATTTTTCAGCTCTGATTATTATTTTTCAGTTCAGTTCAGTGTTAATTAAAATTTTACAAAAAAATGGGAATATAAATTATATAAAAATCTTTAACCTGTATTCCTTGTCGGAACTATAATTTAATAGGGTTCTATAAATTTTAAACTTATTTTAAGTAAGCCGAAAAGAAAATTCATTTGTAACCAATATATTATCAATAAAACAAACGTACTCCTCACGATATTTTATTTTATTAATTAATACTTCACTAAAATCGCCCTAATAGCTATATAATAAATCGTGTGTCAAGCACAGAGTATATCGCCGAGATTCTGTATACCGGATACATTAATTGAGTAGCAAATGTCATTAATTCTACCATTTACTGCTAGTGATCATCGGGCGAGTCAGCTTGATTTGATTTATTGCTACTTCGTTGGTGAATAGTTACTGGCGCTAGTGGAGTATTGTGATACGTCTGTGTTCGATTCCAAACATAGTCTTGTGTTGAATAGATATGAAATATTACTACGCATTCTTCTGCTCTATTTTGTGAATAATTTTTCTGCTAGAGAGCTTTGATTAAACTGCCATTATTGAAAGAATATTGTATGAAATCCTGTGTTTTTGTGTCCCAAATAAAAGTTTATCTTAAAACAATTATTTGTAATAGGCTGTTATATTATGTGGTGCTTATAATTGTCTACATCGATTTCAAACCAAAAATCCATTTTACTAATCTAACAATTACACCTAGCGCCATTAACTCTTCCAATGTGAACACCAGACCATCCATATTCATGAGCTTCGTCTTGAAGGCAATCGTATGGTGAACAGGGATCAGCATATATTGGTATTTATGTGAATATTAATGAACCCTAATGTTTCTATCGAGTTTGCGATAGTATGCACTTTGAATTAAGCAGTGAAAACTATCTTAACAGCTCCGTGTTTGTAGTAAATTAGTTCGTCAGTCGAGTATCTTTGAGATCAAAATATACTGTTATTGAGAAATTTATGTTTTACAATGTAGGAAAGAGAAGGTTGTCTATTTGAATGTATGAGGATATAATTAGTATTACTTTAACTCTGTGTCGTTATATTAGTTTTCATTGTGATAATGTGATAAATTCTTGAATTAAACGTTTTATCTATGTTACATATTTATAATCGATACCACAACCCAGATGAATAAATGTAATTGAAGCATTTACTTGCTAAAGGAGGCTTTGTAATTTGCAAAACATATTTTTGCGATTTTTTCAGTAGTTTTTATGAAAGAGGCATTTAATCATCATCATCATCATCACTATTATCATGAATAGTTCTAGTAACACAAAGAAATCTTAAATACCGAAAAAGACAACCAAAACCACATTCTCTGCACTGCATACAATTTAGGAGACTATTGTACTTGCGGTTTGCGAATCTGTTTGTTCGTGGACGCTGTGTTCACAGATTTGGAACGTAACTTCTAGATTTTCTGTGTACTAAGCTGATATCGCTGAAATATGTTGGATAAAGCTATTGTAGTGTTATACTTTATGAGTTTGCTCCGTCGCGTGACCCGCGATAAATTAATCTATGTTGGAAATAATTTCGCATAATCGCATAAATGATTTTGGGTATACCGTTGAAATTAATGGACCTATAATCTTTCATACATTTTTTTCAAAGATATTAAATCATTTTTTTAAATATTTTTGAGGTACAATTAATATCACTAAGATTTTTAGTGATATCCCTTTGACCTAGTTGAATTGAATCTCCTAAATGTGTCTCAAATATGATTTGTTAGGTAATCAACTGATAGTTTATCAGTTACCAAACAAATTTCAGACAAAATCAACCACACTAAATAACGAAAATAACAATTAAAACATACAATCTATTTTAAAACAATTGAAAAAAGATGTGACAGAAGATTTTTAAGTTTCAACAACAAATCGATCGATACATCGCAGACATCATTATCGAGTAGACACCTCGAAAATCATAATTCAGGAAAAACTCTTAACAAATGTAATGGCACAATTTGTCGAGCTTCCTCACTCGAGTCAGTTGTTGCGGAAGAATCCCTGATTGTCTCCAAATTTAATAACATTTCAATGACCCTCTACGTCGCCCTAAACCTCCGGAGTACGCTAAGAAGATTTCGATTATTGATGAGGATGATGATTGGAGTACACCGGGCTATTTACTAGAAATAACTTCAAAATACTACTAGTGTATTGAATTACACGTTTACACGTACGTATACATGTTTGTTTTACTGATCGATTTTACTTATGGACAAGTAAAAAATCAGTCATCTGTTTCCTGCGAGTGAAATCGTTAATATTTTATAATGAAGATAAAAAAACATTTGTAACAAATATGTTCTGATATGGTTACAGTATTTTATGTTCATAGAATGCCGGTAATGATAGAAACTGTATAAATAAATGGATATCTGCACAAGAAATTTTAGTTTTTATTTGTTTATAAATATTTACAAAGTTATAAACAAATAAAAACTAAAATTGTGCGTAAGTCTTAGTGTCCCACTAGCTTTAGCCAGAAATGTTTCATGAAAATTTTTGTGGCCATCGTTTTTTGGGGATTTTAACGAGATGCCCAGATTGAGAGATTTGGGACTAAATTTAGGCCCTTGTGAATTATCTTGATTATTTAGAAACGTTCGGTCCCTTCCAATGTTTTTATTGAAACATACTTTAGTACTTATATAGGCTTCGAAATCTATGTTTTACATTTTAAAAGAATATTTTCAGGTAACTAATTATAAATTATTGTAATTGTTATGATATAAAGTTATATTAATTTGTATTTGTACTGAAAGAGGACATTTAAAAAATAAATTAAGTCAAAGATGTTTTATAAAAAGGAAAAAAAAACATCAACATTTTTTATTATTTCCAGAATAGCAATAGAGCGATTTACCAATCATTCCATATAGATTCAGGTAGATAATATATAGAGTCAGGTAAGTATTATGAGATTGCATGCTAAAAAATAATCGAATAATATTTAAAGCGTAACAAAGCGACTGAACAGCGCGTGAAGTGAAGGAATGTAAAACAAAGGCGTTACATGTCAAACAATTTCTTCCACATTAGCGCCAAAGAGACGAAAATTCATTCAAACATAAAGGACTCGTTAATTGGACATGCTTGTTCGCGAAATTCACGGAACCGATCTAGATTTTGTGCCGATTTTAATGAATTACAGCTTCAAGCGCTTGCGAATTTTATTGCGCTTTATTGTGCGCTGTGAAAATGTCGAATTTCGAGCGCTTTTTTCGCTCTTTCGCTCGAACACGGACGAAGTTTGATCAGATACTTCATGTGAAGGGATAATGTGTATAATTGAGTATTGTCTGTTTGTATGTGCAATTGTTGCAGATGAGGATTTATTTTATGTTCTTTAAATTTAAATTCGTGCGCTTCTTCACGTAAATTTATGTATCTACAATAATGAAAACATTCAACATTTCAGAAAATGTGATTTCTGTGAACAATAAACATTATGTGGACAACTTAAGGGGTTAATGTGGTACATGCTGACATTTTTCGAGGGCAGTTTTCATAGTTAAAATAAAAAAATAGCGAAAAGCTAAAAATCAATCAAAACAACACAGTTGCACCAGACCTATAAATTTAAAAACAAAATCAAATATTTTTCTCAACAGAATCTTTTGCATTCCCCCTTACATTAGGTTTAAATTTAATCAGTTCTGACAATACCGTTACATGGGGAACTCCCCTACACAGACAGACAGACATAATCCAATTTATGCGTATGCGGCGACATAAAATAAAATGTATCGTCATAATCTTGTGATTGTTATTGGGTAATTTCATTTGTTTTTGAATTCGGATAAAGGCATTATTTTGATTGATAGGGTGACGAACATACTTATATATATTCCAGAAATAAGTAAACCTCTCCTTTTATACAAGGAGTGGCTTAAAAGATTTAAATATTTTTTTGAAGTGAAATTTCTTTATCGGGGTTGGAAAAAAATTTAGTGTAACATTTTTTCGTTACGCGTGACATTTTTCCGTTACGCGCCATCTTGTTTTTATCCCTACCACGCGTGATTGACGTTTTTCTGTAAAGTTGCATATAGTAAATTATTTTTTGAAAAATAAGGTCATGAAGAAGTTTCACTTCTTACGTGTGTACACTAGTACACATAAACACATTTTTTATTTTATTAGAAATTCTATTTTACTTATGTTTCTACCGAATAAAGGTAACAAATTATCATAAAATATATTATTATGGCTTAGAACAAAAAGGTTAATCAAAATATTATATTAAAATGTATCTGTTACTTTTGAAAAAATTATTAATTAGAACTTTTGATAATAAAATAATCATATTTGAGTAAAAAGTACTAAAATATACGAAAAAACTGGAACCTTTTGAACGTTTTATGTTAATTAACATTGAATAATAGCGAAAGATAATTTTATAGAGTCGTTTGCAAATTCAGGAGCCGAGATCATTCTACTATCTCAGCCATCGGCAAAAAATGCCCACCGAATTTCATTTTACAACTTAAGTTATGAGAGAATAGCGTTTTTTTATTTAATAATGATTTAGATATTATCAATTATTCATTTAGTGTCATTAAATGAAGCCATGTGTGTCTGAACTAATGTGGGGTATGGGGTTGGTATCACATCTGTGTCTATGGTACATTCTCTCAACGTACATTATCATTATCTCGTTATATTAAGTAGTACATTATTTTGTAATCAAATCAATAAAAACATTACGGAAATTGGCTGTAATCTACTGGCTGTAACGCGCTAATCCCAGGAACTACATGTCCGATCAACAGCTAGTAATAACATAAAACATCAAAGTTTCACAATTTTCTATTACTACCCAAGTGATTTCCACAATATCTAACTTGACTTAAATTTTCTTTATAATTTAAATTAATATATTAAAATATTTCGGTTTCTATGCCTAGCCTAACTACTTTGTAGTAGACACTAGTAGTATACTTTGAATCATTCTACAGCAAAAAAAAAAATTTTATAACACAAAATCGCTAGATCTTATAACTTACGGCACTTCGCGAGAGGCAGTGCAGGCCAGCCATATGGCGGACTTATTAATATAGACCGCTCTTTATGTCTGCTAAATTATGAATTAAAACTCCGTTAGCCCTTCAATTCTCATACTTGTTTAAGTTAATTAAATCGCGGTGAGTGCCCACTGCCCGTGGATGGGGCTTTTTAATACTAGAAAATTCTCGCGACTTTGCCTGAATAAATTAGGATTTAGGTTATATAAAGCTTCAATGTATCAAACGTACTGATATAATTAATGCTATATGCGTTATTCTGGGTACCTTATTTTTAAGGAATTTTCTTTGCTAAAACACTGAATAGGAATGCAATAAAATCAATCACAAATGTATTTGTACTGAAAAACGGCAATTATCTAGATATTATAAAGTTTTACATGTTTAGTGGAATTATATTGAGAGATAAAATAAATACTTATTATATCGTACGTTTAAAGTTATGAAAAACCTTTTAAATTATACAACATCTATTAATAGAAAATTATAATAGCTGCTTTACTCCTAAAGTTCTCTATTTATAACTAAGCTTTCTTAGTTTTATTGATAAAAAAAAATGTGTGCGTGTACTAGAGTACACACGTAAGAAGTGAAACTTCTTTATGACCTTATTTTTCAAAAAATAATTTACTATCTACACTAATATTATAAAGAGGAAAACTTTGTTTGTTTGTTTGTTTGATTGATTGTAATGAATAGGCTCATAAACTACTGGACCGATTTTAAAAATTCTTTCACCATTCGAAAGCTACATTATCCACGAGTAATATAGGCTATATATTATCACGCTAAGACCAACAGGAGCATAGCCACGCGGGTGAAACCGCGCGGCACAGCTTGTATACAATATTACAGAAATACGTTAGTCTAACACGCTCGTCGCTTCGCTCCTCGCTACCTATTTAAATATTTACACCAGCCGCTGCTGCAACTCGCTCGCTTCGCTCGCTCGGCTCGTGCGGTAGTTCAAAAATCAAAAGTTAACCTAAGATGCTCGTCGCTTCGCTCCTCGCTACCTATTTAAATATTTACACCGGCCGCTGCTGCAACTCGCTCGCTTCGCTCGCTCGGCTCGTGCGGTAGTTCAAAAGTTAACCTAAGATGCTCGTCGCTTCGCTCCTCGCTACCTATTTGAATATTTACGCCGGCCACTGCCGCGACTCGCTCGCTTCGCTCGCTCAGCTCGTGCGGTAGTTCAAAAGACGAGGAAAGGGAGACGCCAAAAAATTCGAGTTATATAGAGTTTTCAACTTATAAAGGATTTCGACTTAGGCGGATTTTGATTGGACATAAAGAGTTTGAGGTTTATTCTTATATAAATATTGAATTCACAAAATCATAATTGAACACCAATCAAGCAAACACGTGTTAACGTGAGTCATAGATTTATTATCGTATACTCCTAAAATGTTTTCAAAGAAACAATACTGTACTTACATTGTCGGCAAGTTCTTAAAGGCGGTAACTTATTTTTGTTCGAACAATAGAGGTAATAAATATAAATTCCTAATGTCGAAATCTTGAAACAGTCAGAAATTAATGACGCACATAGTATATACATATTATGACAGAGGTTAAGCTTAAATAACTTGAAAAATAAATAACATGATCTCGCCCACGTGTTGGTGTTTTAAAAAATTCAATCAAAAACTGAGGTTAACTTTAAATACAATTTTAGAAAAATAAATACCACAATCAACATTCAAGTATTAGAAAAAATTGATACCATAATTCCACCCACGTGTTAGTGTATTGAAAAATACAATCAAAAAGTGAGGTTAATCATAAAAAGTTTGGAAAATCCAAAAGTGCACGCCTCATAATCTCATCCTTTACAATAAAATTGATTATTTATAAAGGTGTATATAATATATAAGTATGTAGATACACTTGTTCTCATGTGCCAATGCTCTTGTACTGTCTCAAGATCTTTCAAGGTGTCACTACTGTTAAATTAGATGGTAATTTAAATTGAAAATTAACAGGCTCGATAGAGCCTGGCGCCAAGTACCGTTCAACACATGTGCGTAGCACGTGTGCGCCAGCTCTTCGAGTCTCTATACCGTAATCAGAACGGTATTTTGAGGTTGTAAAATTTATTTTTTTCCCAAAAATTTTTTTTCACTCAAATATCAATTTATGTCAAAATATACACTTAAATAAAGTATATCCATCGTTACTGACCAATTTTTATAATATTTTTATAATAAACTCTATTTTTAATTAATATTATTTATTAGCTCAAACTATAGTACCCCCGATTTTTAGATCTTGGCTTTTTTTCATGTAAAAAGCGGACGGGCACAGACTATAAAAAATAACTTGAAAAATAAATAACATGATCACGCCCACGTGTTGGTGTTTTAAAAAATTCAATCAAAAACTGAGAATAACTGTAAATATTTTAGAATTAGAAAAATAAATATGTACCACAATAACATTCAAGTATTAGAAAAAATTTATACATAATTCCACCCACGTGTTAGTGTATCTATACATATTATAATAAAATTGAAAAAATTGAAAAATACAATCAAAAAGTGAGGTTAATTTTAAATAACTTAGAAAAATAAATACCATAATTACACCTAAGTATTAGAAAAAGATATGTAATTACTTACTTTTTTTTGAAATTCACTGGAATTAGAATTAAAATAAACACTTTGATTGTGCTGATCACTTTAATATAATATTATCACGTCACTATAGAGCGTTGGAAATAAATACGAGTGCAATAGAAAAACGGTCAAGTAAAGTGGTAGGACGTGCGTACGTTAAAACGATACGCTATCCCTACTCCGCTGGAGAAAGTATACGTCGAATCACGCGTGGTAGGGATAAGAAAAAGTTGGCGCGTAAAAATGTCACGAGTACGGCGTAACGCAAAAATGTCACGCGCGCGGCGTAACGTAACGCAAAAATGTCACACAAAATTTTTGTCCACCCCCGATAAAGAAGTTTCACTTCAATAAAATAATACAATTATTATGTTCCAAATGATACAATTTCAGAACGAGGACGTCTGCCAATACTCACTAATACGATGAGGGCAATTTGGCAAGATCTTGTTGTCTTTGCAAAGATTACATTGTAAATATTTTATTTGTCTAGCCTCATAATAGGGGCTTACTTTAATAACCTAGTCTCGACCTACACTCTAGTTAGTTTTGGGAATTAACTCTGATTTGATTTTTTGTAGTCATTTACTATAATATAGAAGTACTAGTCGCTTATTTGGTCCGTTTCGGCATTTCACGTCATACTAAAATGATATAATGTAAATAAGCGTTAAAATGTAACAAAGCACATACAAATAAGAACAATCTAAATGCAGTACAAATTACCAATTTGTTTTTCCCTCAAGCAATAATTCCAGCACATTTATATAAAAGCTTCCTGCAAGGTTCAGCAGCTGCATCCAACTGAGCATTCTCACGATATACTGACGTTGAAATAAACTCCAAATTAGTACTTCGCTAAATGTATACTTTCTTACAACTTGAGAATAAGCAGAAAAAGTAAAGCTTGCAAGTAGAGTTGAGTCATTTCTTGTAATGAAGAATGAGGTACAGGGTTGAAAGCATAATATTTCAGATTTTTATACACGTTAAAAAAAGTAAGAAGTTAGTTACTGTTAATGTTTATTATCGTAACTCTGTAAGTCGATTAAAAAAAAATATGATTTTTATACATGCAGGTATTAATACAATTAATGTTAAAGTTAATGTTAATGTAAGTTAAAGTTAATGTTAATGCAAGTTATAGGTAACGTTTACGTTAACAATAACGTTAACGTTAATGTTAATGTACTACATACGATACATACGATATACCTACAGCAGAAAATTTATTTCTCTAAAATCGTTTAAATTTTGTTTTCTTTATTATCCCTAAAACAAAATTGAGAGACAGTCTTATTGCATAACTATATTCAATAAAAAACAAAATCAATCAACATTTATTTTAAACGTATTTCAGATTAAAAACTGAAGTGTTAAACGCCAAGATAATGAATGCATTCAGTCGATTCTCTTAAAATGTCATCGTATTTTATACTATACCTTGCCTCCCTCATTATTTCCCGAAGATCTTCAACAAAGGGCCAGGAACTTCAGACTTGTTACGAAGAATTAAATTATTTGATACCTACTTAGATGTTCTGAGTCTGGACTGTTAGCGAGTGGGGATATTATAATGAATGGATTGCAAATAAAGACGTTTTAAAATTATGGGTACTTGTTACAAGTATGTTAGTGGTAGGAAATTTTGGGTTACTTTACTTTTTTCATAGTTATATGTATTTAATTGGCTCTTATTCTATCAAAATTTTCATGTACACATATTAAGACAGGCACTCTAAAATAATTTCTGGCACTAAGAGACCGGTTAGACCGCTACGGTGCTAGACGCTAACACAGCCGTAATAAAGTTGAAATTTTATTAAAATAAACGTCTTACCTACTCACTACCTAGGTAAACCTATAATTTTTTTACTATAATATCTATGTAATATACAAGTTAAGTATGATACCTTCTAATTAAAATTTTTAACAAACGTTGTATTTTAGCACAAAGCAATCACATTTTATTCACTTGCTCACACAGATAGATTATTTTCATGAGCTTATAAAATCGCTTTCCGCTCGCACTCACACGAGCCTATCAAGTACCCACCCTTTGTATTACTAACTTTTAATTGGGCCTGATAAATGTCATTAATGAGTCGACCAAAAACGAACTAAGCATGGGACGTTATGGACCAAGTTTTGAGCGTCTAATTGCCAAGTTATATTTCGTCCTTCACTTAAGTTGCTTAAAGGAGATGCTTTGACGAAATTTCGTCTTGAATTTATGTAAATATGAGGTTATTCGTTTTAATATGTTTGTAAAAATAGCCCGTATGTTACCTACTTCAAATTACAGTATATCTGTATGCTAAAATTGTTTTAATCTTTTCAGCTGTTTTTGATTGCAAACGAAACATACAAACAGATAAGTACTTACTACTGGTTTTAGAATCTCTAAATATATAGATATTCCCTAGACTCAGCTTCAGCTCCAAAATAATAATAATCTGAAAAACGCGAATGAAAATAAGTTATACAAGAAACTTAATTGTAAGCATTTATTTTTATTAGCAAAACCTTGCTTTAAAGTTACACCACAATCTTTCCATTGCTAAATATCTACATAAAATATTCCCATTTCCAAGATTATAAGTCTATCATTCGTGACACGCAATAAATCTTGCCAACCGGAATTAGCGCCTCGATTGCATTCCTCAGCCTATTCAGTACATTTCGGTGATGTGAAAAGATTTATCAGGATTTGCAGCTGAGTGATAGAAAAACTGTTATATTGTATGAAAAGTAGGGCAAATACTGGGGGTTGGATGTTATGAAATATTTGTGTGTGTATATTGTGAATTTTGGTAGAAACTTTGTTCGATAAGATTTAACTCTAAGGTTCGAGTAGGTTACGATTTTGAGATATACTAAATATCTTTGGTATGTATTATCACAAAACGCCTTGTTTTGCAAAAGAACCTTGTCAGCCAACTGGAATGATAACTCTAAACTTAACCTTGGTTTAATATAAATAGTTTAAAGCTCAAAAAATGGTTTCGTATATTTTAGACGTCGAGCGTAGAGCTCTACGAAAGCTGCGATAAACAGCTAAAAGCTCGGAGTATCAAGCACCTTGATACTAAATTCTACCACATTCTACGATACCGTATTTTTTGCATGTTATTTCCACCCGCATAAAACCTCAAGACATTGATAAAAACAAACTACACGAGCACATGCAGTGGAAGCAAAATATACACTTTATTTTTAAATTTAAACGAATATATACAAACCAGTAGTTTGAAAGTTTTATTTGCAAAGTTTGCAATACAACTCTTTATAAAGTACAATTTAAACAGCTCTGATCGTGCTGAATTTATTATACACATATTTCTCAACTTAATTTTACAACAATGGATATTTATATTGCAGTTCTGTTTTGTAAATTTAATATCTAATACTTATGTAAATTGCAACGTAATATTTTTACCATTTAACATTACAAACTCTCAGTTAATGAACTAAAGTATTTACAGATAGTTATTCGTATACAATAAAACTATTAGGGTAGGTTTTCAATGATACATAAGCTACATCAATGCAGATTTTCACTAAAATTGGTCCAGTAATTTTGGCGTGATTAATACGGAATATTTATCCAATCAACCAACCTTTTCATAATATAACAGCATAGAACGATAAATAATATTACATAGAGTACGATAACAGAGTCTCTATTTAAAAATTTCTGTGTTTTTATTTTTATTATTTTTTTTTTTGCATTTCTACTTTAATTTTTTTTAGAAGCGAAACTTCTTTAGGCGCGTTGAGAGTAAAATGGCAATGCCGTCACGCCATGGAGTAAGGCGACGATTTTGGTACCTTTAAAATCTAGCCAAAGAAGTTTCAATTCTGACGCGTGTGCTTGGCACACGCTCTTTTTATTTAGAAACTAATCTGATTGTATCAGTGGCTTAAATATGAGTATAATATCTTAAAGGTTAGTTTTGTTTTGCATATAGAGCAATAAAAACAAAACCTCAACATTACAGGGTATAAAACTATTTCTATTTACTAACAAATAAAGGGAATTGATCGGTTAAACGAATTTAAAATGCATGGTCATGCATTTCAGATCACAACATGCAATAGGTTCACTCGTATAGGTCAACAAAAAAGTTCTTTATTTTATATGATTACTTTCTCTTGTTAGAAAAAAATGTTTTAAAGTTATTTAAATATGCAAACAAACAAATTTTATACAGTTGATTAGCTCCACTAGCTATATCTCGCAATTTTACCCGAATTGCCCCGCTTCTATTATGGGCTATGATAAATGGGCTATCACACTGAAATCATTTTTTTGAACCAGACCCGTAGTTCCTGATATTTGCATGTTCAATCAAAAACGAACTCTTCATAATATTAATATAGATTCAAAAAAGAGTAGGTACTAAAAAAAAATCTTAGCACGAAAACCTTTTCATACGCCAAACTTTCAAAGTGGGCCAAAAAAGTGTCAAATCAAAAACTTAGCTCTCAAGAGTAATCTAGAGAAAGTTCAATCAGATAAGTGGCTTCCATTTAGCCAAGTTGGAACTGTCTCTCCAGGCGACCTGAACTTGAGAACTGGAATTATTTATCTTCGTGCTACAAGTTATATTGTAAAAAGTGTTTGTTGTTACTGAGTTAAGTTAGTTCTGTGTTGATGATGACAGTAATTTATTTATGTTAAACATAATTATTGAGAAGTTTTGAAAGAGAATATTGCTCTAACACAAAATTAATAAATTGATTTGGCTATTAAACGATAACCCTGACAAAATAAAGTACCTATAGTATATTAATAATAACGCAAGCGAACTGAAACTGTCTTTAAAAAATTACTGCAATAATTAGGAATGTGTTAAATACTTAGACGTTCAGTCACACAGAAATAACTCAAATCGTCATAACTGTTAATCAAAATATTGTTAAGTTCATAGCTTGATGGTTAATAAACATATAAAAAATTTAAAACAATTTCCCGTGTTCGTATTCCAATATTGAATATCATGTGCGGATATGTAAAAGCTTTTTTAACATTAAACCCCATTTTTTAACATCGGTCATAAATGAAAAGCCATTATTACGACCGTAAACCGTTTTGAACAGTAAAAGGGGTTAAATTTTGAAATTATGACGTTTGTGAAATATGGCTTACGAAAAAACTAATTACGTTTGTCCATTGTGACTCGCGCTGTGGTCAGAAAATGATTTAGCGCACACAGCCTTTATTCTGGTTTTTATTTATTATCAGTTTCTATCTGAATTTTTCTAGAAAAAGTCAATGAATTTACATTTGCAAGTACTTGTAAACTTTTAGATAAATCATCTGATTAATGAATTATTCAAAATTATGTGAAATATACTATTTTCATGGCACTATTAGGGACTTAAAATTACCGCCATTAAAATATATTTTAACTAAAGTAGCAGTTATATGCGTTTTTTTATTATACATCTGAGCTTAATATTCCCATTTACCTCTACTATTTCAACATTTACATATCTTGAAATAAATGCTAATTTAATATAATCCATATAAAACACACATAATAAACCTAGTTTATAGTATGCGTTGCATCCATTTAACCATAAAGTCCTGTTTAAAAGGCTCTATTTTTCAACGCAAAAGTTATGGCATTAGTAGTAGCAGTTCGCATCATTAAAACTCTGTATTTTTATTCACACCACGGTTATGGGGAAAGTTAGAACAATGCCCCATGCCCCCGCAAACTTGATGTTAGTTTGAAACTACTCCGTGCATGCGGCGTTGCTTGCTTTGTGGCATTCATGTGAGATTAATTTTGATAAGGCTATGTTTAAGTAAGTATGTAAATTTTCATTATTGAATAGTTAAAGTAAATGTGAAAATAATGAAAATAATGGTTAAAATTCGCAATAGATATAATATGTAATATGCCTGGAATATAGTATTTGAAATAAATGAGTGAATAAATATTAATTGTACATATTATTATAATATAGTGCCGCGCGGTTTCACCCGCATTACTCCGCTCCTGTTGGTCTTAGCATGATGATATATAGCCTATATTACTCGTGGATAATGTAGCTTTCGAATGGTGAAAGAATTTTTAAAATCGGTTCAGTAGTTTATGAGCCTATTCATTACAATCAAACAAACAAACAAAGTTTTCCTCTTTATAATATTAGTGTAGACTTACAGTAATAATTAAAGAATGTACATTGTACAAATATAGTTGTTGTGTTTTGAAGATTGTATCAATTTACTTAAAACCATAATTGATCCATTTATCTGATTAAATAATAGTCATAGTTACCAACGCATTAATATGAATATTTATTTGACTCAATCTGAACCTATAGCAGCTTTATACATTTTACGTTTTCGCTTCAATGATGTTGTTAGATTACTGTGAAGCTTGATTATCTATGTCGGAACATCGTCGGTTTCTTCTTCTTTGTAGTTTAATTAAACCACAGCTCACAAGATTGAGTTAAATTAGCGAACAAACAACCCGTTGAATTATCTTAAATATTCCAAAAACCCAAATTCGGACCACGGGACTAGACAAAGGGAGAACTTGCCGGCATCTTAGTGTAGTGGGCTGGGAATGTTCTTAAAGTTAAAACTTTGCGAGTGCCTTTGTCATAGTATTACAGATAATAATAATTGTTGGCAATATTTCGACTTGAAGCAATTGAATGAGATACGCATTGTTGTAGCTAATTGTTAAAAGCTTTGATTTTACGGTAATATCATTTAGAAAATAGTCTGTCTTTATAAGTATTTTATTAGTGCTTTTTACACGAGTTATTTCCAAAATGTATTACAGACCATTTATTAATTACTTAGTTCGTGGAAAAAACTACAAACAAAACATATCAGCCAGACAGTGTTTTATCAAATCCAATTTAATCCCAAGCACTAATCACGCAAATGAAATAAAAACACAATAAAATAAAACACCCTGTGTAACTGTCTCTTTGTTCCCGCTGTGCTGAACTCGTTAATTAAAGGACTCACGTGTCATTTGTTTTCTTTAAAAGTCGTTTATCTGGTTAAATGGTCCATTGAAAAGTTACATTTGGGGTTGCATTTTTTAGAGGACGCAATTTTATTTTTTTGATGTGTAGGGGTGGTCAGTGTGAAGCTATCACCAAGTTTGTGGGGTCGCCACCCTTGTCCCACGGCCGCCATCTTGAAAATAGCGGTTGATATGGTTTTTACGATATATCTCTTAAACTATTTATTTGATAAAAAAAATTGTTTACATTATTTGTTGCAAATTAAATACTCTACAACTTTGATCCTGCAACTTTTTGTCGTAGAACTATAAATAAAAAAGTTATAAGCGAAAATGTTCAGAAATTAGAGATATTTATATTTCTCAATAAAACTTTTTTTTATAATTTTACGTAGAAATGATATTTGACCATTTTTGTAGATTGTTTTTCGAGGAACAACTTTTATATACAACATTTTTTCATTAATTAAATAGCTAAGGTTTTACAGCGCTCCGAAGTGAGTACTAATTTTCAGTACTCTGAACTATACAGTATACTTATATTATGTGTGTACTAATAATAATTTGTCATCAGTAATGGTTTTTTTTTGTTATTATAATATTTTTAATAATTAATTTTGCAATATCACTAATAATTAATTATTGAATCTTTTCCCCACCACCCAGGAGGTAGAGTCTGGAAGCGGGACTTTTTTTTACGTTGAAAAGCAGGTCTGAAATGTTCTGCAGTGTGCTTCTATTGTTCTGGAGTATGAGAAAAGAGCCAATAGCCAAAATATGTATAGTTAAGAGTACTGAAAAATAGTACTCACTTCAGAGCGCTGTAAAACCTTAGTAATTGACGTTATGAAAAAATGTTGTACATAAAAGTTGTTCCTCGGAAAACAATCTACAAAAATGGTCTGATATCATTTCTTCGTAAAATGATAAAAAAAGTTTTATTGAAAAATATAAATGGCTCTAATTTCTGAACATTTTCGCTTATAACTTTTTTATTTATAGTTCTACGACTAAAAGTTACTACACCAAAGTTGTAGAGAATTTAATTTGCAACAAATAATGTTAACTATATTTTTTTATCAGTTAAATAGTTTAAGAGATATATCGTAAAAACCATTTCAACCGCTATTTTCAAGATGGCGGCCGTGGGACAAGGGTGGCGACCCCACAAACTTGGTTTTAGCTTCACACTGACCCCCCCTACACATCAAAAAAACAAAATTGCGTCCTCTAAAAAACGCAAGGTTAGGGCTAAAAAATGTAACATTTCAATGGATCAAAATGGCGCGGAATCGGTTTGTATACTTCATCTTCTTATACAGGGTGTTGATATGTGAAGGGGAAATTTATGTACAGGCAACATTGTTTTTAAATGCAATTTATATTGTGAAAGAAAAAATAAGGTTCCGATTCCTCCTCGCGATCAATTCTGGGTTCGTTCCTACTGTTCAAAATGATTTAATATATTAACTGATACTTTTGATACAAACTAGCAGAGCTCCACGGTTTCACCCGCGTGGCTTCGCTCCTGTTGGTCTTAGCGTGATGATAATATATAGCCTATAGCCTTCCTCGATGAATGTGCTATCTAACACCGAAATAATTTTTAAAATGGGACCAGTAGTTCCTGAGATAAGCGCGTTCTAACAAAAAAACAAACAAACTCTTCAGCTTTATAATATTATACATATATACATATAGTATAGATACTTACCGATTGTGCTTCTTGATCGTGCCCAAAGCTATTTTTACTTTAAAAATCGCTTACGATGGACGCTTCCCTTATTCAATCTTTACAATTATCAAACTAGATAAACCAAAGAAAATTAACCCCTCACGCGTCCTACTATAACATACTGATTTAGTTACGAGCAAATAATGTACGTAGGACGCGTGAAGCTTTATTTCATCGACAGTTGCATTCAATTTCGTACCGCAAAAACCGAACCCCAGAGAGACTATAATCCAATCATGGTGCATTGTTAGAATCATAATATGACGTCATGTCAAAGTAATCGAATTATATTATTGAGTTATTTTTCTGACTGGGGTTGTAACGATTGCGGGGTCCTTTGTTAAAAAGTTGGCTAACCCTTTTTTAAGTGACTTTCGTCAACCGAACTGTGTTATAAATCTTTGGTGAAGTGTGATTTTGTTCGCGTAGAGTTCTATTATAGCATTATTACATTTACTTTTTGAAAAAAAAAATATATATATATATTCATAGTCGACAACTTATAAACGTTCCGTTTCTATTTGCTTGGAATGTGTTGAAATCGAATATCAAATGTATACTTTTAGCTCTACATTTCTGCAATTCCCTGTAAATATGTCTATCTTCTATTCTCTATGATGTAACTAAAGTAGGTTTCGTTTTTTGTTTATATTTTCTTATGTCTAAGGTGTACATAAATTCAAATGTAGACCTGAAAATTCAACAAACAGTTTTTCATTCCTAACATTATCTAGTTTGAAAAATGCAACCAACGCATACAGTGCCTTTCGCCTATAACATTAGTATGGACGGGATCTTTCTCTCCGCACGTTAACAAATTGAGGGTAGTTAGACAATTACTAGGAATCAATCGACGTGGGAACTGGGATCGCAAGACGGACACAATATAGCAATCAAGACCAATTTGTCGATCGCCTGTTATTGGTTTTGCTGTTTGAAACTCCTGTCTGAGGTTTTGGTACTTTACAGTATACGGTATGGAGGTATAACGAAATATAAATAGTTCTGGATAAACGCTATTCTGGCGGAAACGTAGTCAATTCATGGAGCGAATGTAAAAATACACAGCGCATAATATTTTTTTTTGTAAAATGGTTGGCGTATCGTTTTATTTCCAGATAACTCCAATCCTTCATGCTACATTTTTAAGATTCCTCTAAATAAATAACTTAGTTATAATTAAATAAAATAAATTTATTTGTCCATTTATGTTTTACAATACAATACAATAATGTTAGTAAGAACATAATTGTGAGAAGAAATATTAAAATACGCAATTCCATAACAAACTTAACTTATAATTTAATAAATATTGTTACAAAACGTCTGCAATCCACTTGTCTTTGTACAAAAACTCACAATATCTTTTTGTATATTTCACTATTGTCATACAAAGGTATTTTTCTGCTATTTACCCCGTTATTCAGTCGTGAGCATTCATTTAGGAATTCAAATTGAACTCTATTACAACGCAGGTAGAGTAAAATATTGGAAATCATCATCCGTGTCGCAAAATGTAACACTAAAATACGATCGTGACGATCAATAATTGAATCTGAACCTTAGCAGTAGCATTTAAAGTTCAATTTCGCATGAATCTGCACATGAAGTAGTGTCAGTTGAATAGTGGTCTTGCCATGATAATTATAGGGTTGATAATTAAATGTCAAGATCCCTATTCAATGAAAGCTAGACTTGTAATCGCGTCAAATGCTCAGCTACTTAAGGAGGTTTATACACGAGCGAATTGTGCGTAAATTCATTGCTTTAGTTTCTAGAATCTAGTGAAATGAGAAGATAGTTTGAAGTACGAACTTCGTGGTTCAACTATTGAATGCGCTTCACGGCCCATTCATGTTTTACACTATTTAGAGTGAAATAATGTGAGAATTTACATATATCGCAAGTAGGTATATTAACAAAGTCGTAATATGTATTACAATTTGACTACATGGAATAAATATTTTGACGTTTTATTTACATGCAGTTACTCTGGTTGATAGATTACGAGGCCGCCTTTGATTAGTCAGTTTTCAATCCGGGATTAGAACGACATTATTCGTCATTCAATAATAAAAAATAAAAAAATTAAATAATAATTGGTTCACAAATGAGTTTATCGAAAACTTATTACTTCAGCGTTTTTCCCGCCCCCCGGAAAACCCCCTACCTCGTCAACTGTCACTGAATTGTACCAGGATTACATAAACAGACACAGGTGTGTCTACGGGCTTGCGGCGAGTCCTGTTGACACGGCAGATTAAGTGCGCGCGATTATCGTACTTTATTGCTACGCGTGTTGGACTAGATTCGTTTGAAGGGGCTGTCAACGCGCTATGTATGAAGTAACTTTCGGTTTGGTTCCGTGGTTGTATGATTTTTTTTTGTATAGACTTATGATATTTTTTATTAAATTTTTTGAATGTGTGCACGTTGACTTTCATTTAATTTATTTGCTACATTCAAGCACAGATAATATTCAAGGTACTGATTCTGGTTATAATACTATGTATTAAATGTAAACATAGTTTAATTAATGAAAGAGACATTAACTCTGCACAAAATATTTTTTTAATAACTTCAAAATAGTTAAAAATTACGTATATTGTATAATTTATCCAATTTCCAATCAATTTTCCACAACGATCGCTCACCTTAATGCTACAAAATTCCATCTATAAGTCTTCTAATTACAAATCACTTTCAATTTTCTATCACAATTAAGGCTCGGCCAATTAGCCGTATACTTTAATTAATAACCTCATTTATAAATAAAGAGAAAATCAGCGCAGTAATCCAATCACTGGGCTATGCCATTTGCGGCCAACAGAGCATTGTACTAGATCTAATAGGATCTCTATCTAGTATAAACAGGTCCTATTGTATGGTGAAATTAGCTCCTAAAGCGCTGCAGCGCTGCGTGCCCGAAAATTGGTAGTTTGGCTTTTAACTTCGGCTCTCGAGTGAATATTGTTGTGATGTTTGGATTGACTGTATTTGCTGACGAGCCTAGTTGTGTTTTACTTGACCGGTTAATGATGGATTGTTTACTTTAAATGATAGATCAGACAACAGGTTGCAAATGTAAGCTAATTACAGTAGGCATGGTACCACAGAAGTGCACCACATTATAATAAAGAACACGTAGTCAAACGCTAATGTTAAAAGACTATGTAGTGAGAATTTATTATTTAATCATAGTTTTTATAATGTTTACTCCAATTTATACCACCTGTCTTTAGTTTATAAACATTGTCTATATTACTATTTCTGTGACGAATTTTACATGATCACATCAACGCAATTATTTCAGATACTTATTTATTTTCTGCACTTCATATTATTTGTAATATTATAAAATCTATGTACTATAATATAATGTGTTATCATTAATTGTCCTTGTCTGTTTATATTTTTAAGCTTTTCTATTAAAGCGGCTTTCAGAGCTAATACTTGATGCTATTATTTGGCCGTTATATTTTTCCTATAAAATACCCTCATAACTTTGTCCGCTAACTCAGTTGGCCGAAAAACCGAGTGGCCGTGCATTTTTGCCTCTCAAATAGTTCTAATTGTCTGTTTGGCGCAGTTTCGGATATAATATACGTGTCATTGTTTCAGAATGTGCCAAATTGTTGGAACAGTTCTATGAATTTTAGAACTTGAAGCGAATTCTTGGTGCGCTTTATGTGCTCGAAATTTTAAAATCGTTATAATCGTAGGATGATCTGGGTGGAAAAAAATTATGGCGTCGGTGTCGGTTATAATAGGAAGAAAGATTGTTATGATGATGATAATTAAGTAATGTAATGGGAGATGTAGTGTTGGTTAATAATTTTTAAGCTATTGCATAGCTTCTATCGCGGGCCTTGAGCGCGGGGACCGAATCTAGAAATTCAGTAACGAAAAAACCTCACGCTCCCCACTCCGACGGGCACGGAGGTGTGGCTTGAAAGCATAGCATGCAATAGCTTTACCGCAGCAGTCCCCGAGTGCCACACGTCTTTTTTGCTACTTTCACACAAATGTTGTGTGGGAGGATTTTTTTAGAATTCAATTACAATTAGGTACTTTCTTCTTGAGCAATATTTTCCTTCACAAACTAAAATTCGGGTTTTTTATTTCCATCCACAAACCAAAATTCTTTATTTATTTTATTTCGAAAATCGTTTATTTCCAAAAGAATAAAATATTCCAAAAGAATAAACACACTTTCATAATTATATGTATCATTTAATACTGAATCATTGCATCTGTACAGTCACGTGGTCTCCTCTGAAAATCAGTGCAGCAATACATTTTAAATAATGGTTGCTGCTTTGCTGACGGGGAGTCCTTTTTGCCTCCATTGCTATCTTTTTTTTTCTGTTTTGTGTATTATATTACTAAGAGTTACATGGTGGCAAATAAAACGCTTTCTATTTCTATTTCTATTTCTATAAGCTCATTAACAAAACCTATATTCCTCTAAACACTGACATGAAACACGAGATATCGTAGGTTAAGCAACAAATAGCTAGCCGAATATTGGATTACCGGCAAGTGCTCGCCTGATCCAATAAGCGTTAGGTCCCATGTAAATACTATGAGCCGTCTGCGAACTTGTGACGTCACTTCGATTGGCACTAGTTAAGTGATAGTGCCAGTGATGTGCATGTGTCGATAAAATGTACATAGTATGATTTCTAGTCTTTGGAGGAATTTTCAGGTTAAAAAACTAAATATTTTGTTTCAACCTTAAGCAAAACAACAAATAAATTAATTCATCACGTATTTGATGTTTTAATTATAATATTAATTCCGATTAAAAACTCATATTATTATCTTATCTATCTATGACTTCAAATGGCTTATATAGAAATGTGTTGTTTGATATAAAGTGAACTTTTAAGATCTCTATTTTGTAAATTTCTATGGGTATATAATTTCATATCAGTTTTCACCTAATATTCGGCGACACACACTGTAAGCAGCATGTATAACCATTATATTCCCTACTAATTGGAATTTAGGACGACAATCATGAATATACTTCCTAACTAGATCGTTTGCCGGGATCAACCTTCTCATTTTATCGACTTTCACCTTTCACTAGACGTGTGTAAATTTCTAAGATCCTATTGAAAAAATCTGCATGGTAGCAATTTAAAATGTATAGGTTAGAATATGAAAACAAAGATACCAAAAATATGTATGTTACTGAAAGGAATATTTTTAAACCTTTCGTCAAATATATATTTTGTATTGATTAGAATCTAATGCTATAATAAACATCTATCTTGTTTGTTTTTAATAACTGACTTTCGCACTAAAGACAATAGACAATGTTTACAAACATCATTCCCATTCAGTGATTACAAAATAGGTTGTTATGGCATTATGTTTATCGTGTTTACATAAATAATTAACATTGGTATCCCCTTTTATAAGCCGCACGAAATAAAAATAATTACTTAGTAAATTTTGTCATTATGTTGTTAATGTTTTATAGGCAAATAATTATAAATGTTCTATAATTACAAACGCAATTATGAAGATGGAAAATTCATAATATCTATAAGCTATTAGTAAAATGAATTAAAGTCATAGTATAATTTAATGGTTTTAATAATATAGGTAACGGTTTTACATTACAATAAAACCGATATTATGTGCCGAAAAGGAAAACATACAGCATTGTTATGAAGAAGAAGAAGCAATGTATACTCAACCATAGATACGGAATGATTTCCATAGACTACATCAAACTCTAGTTCCAATTTATTCCGCTAGAGGTCGTCGCTGTCACCAGCAAGGTGATGGGGGAACCAAATTCATTTTTCGAATCATAGTCTTCACCAGGAAGGACTTCCTGCAATGCTGTATGTTTTCCTTTTCGGCACATAATATCGGTTTTATTGTAATGTAAAACCGTTATATTAATGTGCCTCTGGAAAACATACAGCATTGTTATGAAGACGTGTTTGTTATCTGCTGGTGAAATAAAAAGACACAACGCTATGATGAATATAAATATAAAATAAAACTCCTATGTTCTTATTATTTTTATTTTGTAACATTCCAACAATATAAAGTATTTTAAATGTTTCCTTACTTGTAATCACTAAATCATGTCACATAAATATGCACAATATTTTAAGTTTAGATTAAATTAAAATAATATACTATTTTAAGTAGCCTTTAACTTTGAATCAATATTCAATCAATATAACGTTACATTATTCTACAAAAATATACACAATTTTTTGTTTATTAATTTTAATTGAATTTATATTCTATGATAATGTAAAAGTATTAAAAATCAAATTTCGATTATTTTCATTAGATAGCTCAATTTCTCGACAATAATGTTTAAAAAATGTATTGGAGGATTTCCAATTTCCTCGTGATAATATTTCATCTATAGGCTGATTCTCCAGCCATCCTAATGATGCTACCGCCGATCTACAGCTGCCTGGAGAAGCATTTATTCCGCTGTCTCTGAGTACAGAGCGTACCCAATTCCCAATGACTGTACGGGAAGCAGCTTTAGTTTTATTACCGAATGTTATGAATAGGTTTTTTAAATTATTAGCTTCACTACGTTTTGAATAACTCTTTTGTATTAAAAGCCGTACAAGAGTAACTGGACAGATGTTTTTATCCGGATGTTTCGTAAGTTTCCAAGCTGATTGACGAGAACTATGAGTATCTGTTTTTGAACCAAAAGCTGGTATTAGGTAGATGTTTTCACCATTATCAAAGAAACTGTTATCCGATATATTTAACAATGTAAGGTCATGAACCCGTCGTCCCGAAGCCAGTAATAATATCGTAGCTGTTCTACGAGAAATATCAAATAGGGTATCCTTTAGCGGGTTAGACGAGAGCCACTCAAGAACAGTTCTCGGATCCCATATAATCAATGGTCTAACAGCCTTAGGGTTACAGGCGCCAATTGCTTTAAGGGTATGTTTAATAATAAAATTTGAAAATGACTCTTTTTCTATATGAGGACCGCAGAATGTTAAAATAGCTGATTTATGGACCAGTATCGTGCTGTATGATAATTTCTCATTTACGTTAAGATGTATTAAAAAGCGGGCGATATCCGCTGGCTTTGGACACTTTGGATTTACTGAACAATTGACACACCAGGATAGCCATCTTCTGAGGGCTGGCGTATACGTTGATAATGTGGAAACTCGCCAGCTTCTCTTTAACAGGTTCTTTTCCTGCTCTGACCAATCTTTTATTAGTTCGCCCCACCCCCAATCCTCCAAACTTTCAGGGTTAATGTCTGCATTTGTGGTGGGGGTAACAGTGTCGTTACATCTATCAGCACTTCTGGCAGGTTCATGATCTGGTACGGATGATCCAGGGCTCTGACCTTCAGGTCCTGGAGCCAAAACGCCTTCGGCCATTCTGGGGCTACTACAAGATACGTTCCCGTTGCACTGTTTAGATGTGCTAGCACCCGTGGTATGAGGCTTGGCGGTGGGAATACCCATGCTAGCTGATACTTCCATGGCCTGCTGAAGGCGTCTATATAACTTGCTGATAGATCTCTGCAGTCTATCGACACGTATTCCTGTACTACTGCAGACTTTCTTGTAGCAAACAGGTCGATCTGGGGTTGTCCCCACTTCTGGAACACTTTCGATGTCGCTCTTGGTAATAGATGCCACTCTGCTGGACGTTTTCCTCGTGATAGCCTGTCCGCTATTATATTGTACCGTCCCGGTAGGTAATATGCGCTCACCGTTATCTTGTAGCGGTCCACTATCTGTAACAACCTTGAAGTTAGTGTTAACAAGGCTATCGATCTCGTCCCCCCTTCTTTTCGAATATAAGCAATCAGTGTCCTGTTGTCTGACTGAATTAGAACGTGTGCATTGCGCAACAGTTCTACATTCTTCTCTATAGCCGTTACTACGGCGTATAGCTCTTTTTTGTTGCAATGCCACCTTCTCTGACGGACTGACCAGACTCCTGATATAGTCTTCCCATTCAGTTGGGCTCCCCAACCAAAGTCCGAAGCATCCGTCGCCAGGAAATGGGTGGCAGGTTTTTTGTGTATTGGCATGCTGTGCCGGGTAGCTCCGAGCCACCACGTCATCTCTTGTGCCACAATGGCTGGGACTGGCAGTTTCTGTCGCGATCTCTTCTTGTTGAAACGTCGCAGAAAGATCTGCATTCTGCGACAATGTAATCGGCCCCGCGGGATAACGAAATTCGCAAAATTCAGTTGACCCAATAGGCATTGTAATTCTCGAAGGTTTATCTGTTGTTTCTTCAGAACCTGAGCTATGGCGTTGTCTAGCTTGTCCCTCCTTTTCTCTGGTAGTGACATAACATTTTTTGCAGTCTGCCATCGTATGCCTAAATATTCCAAGTCTTGAGTGGGGGTCAAAACCGATTTTTGGTAGTTTATCTGCCATCCCAGATATTCCAAGTGCCGCACGGCTTCCGCAGCCTGACGACATAACTTGGACTGGTCCTGATTGACCAGAAGGTAGTCGTCTAGATACACTAGAACTCGACAACCTTTTGCACGCAGGGTCTCCGCGACCCAACATGTTACTGAAGAGAAAAGGTACGGCGCTGACGCTAGGCCAAAGGGTAGGCACGTCATTTCGTAAAGTTGGAGCTGGTAACTTATTCTCATAAAAGGCCGGTGAGACTTGGCGCAGGCCAGGTGAAAATAGGCTGACGAGATGTCTAGCTTTACCATCCAGTCCCCAGGCTGGAGAAACTCGGGAACCGTGGAGTGCGAAATGAGGCGAAAATGCTTTGCATTTATAAATTTGTTCAGTTCCCGCAGGTCGAATATCGGACGCATAGTGCCGTCGCTTTTCTTCCTCAGAAAAAGCTTTGAAATAAAGCTGGGAGTTCTTTTGGTGACGATCTTCAGTACACCTTGATCCAGAAGCTCCTGTATTGATTGAGACATTGCAGGGGACGGGGTTGTTGAATATTGTTTCATAATTTCCTTTGTTGGCATTATTAATGGTGGTTTTTTTACCAGGGGTAATCGAAAGTGTGTTATTGCCGAAATTATAAACTTGTTCGCGCCCAATGCTTGCCAACGGCTCTTGAAAGCTTTTAAACAACCCCCCCTGAAGTGTGTCGGATAGTCACTTCCTATCTTCTTTGTTTCGAAAGGAATTATTTTTAGTTTGTTTAAAATTATTTGTCTTCTTAAAATTACTTTGCGAATTTTTAAATGTATCTCGAGTAACGTTTTTATTCGAACGGTATTGAGCCTTGGAAGTAGAAGGTATCGAATCCTTGTACTTCTTTTTAAGTGGTTCCGTTTTTTTATAAATTTGTGATTGTGAGGGCAGTAACCAAAAGTGAGGGCCGCCTAGCGATTGTATAAACGGTAAGAGTTTAGTCTTATTAAATAAATGTTCTTCGCTCGGAGGGATATTCCTAAGTGCGCTTTGAATATTTTTATCCCTAATTCCGTCTAATAATCTTTTTCTCCTAATTTCGATACACTCCGCTCTTTTACCGCACACAATTTGTAATGTTTGTTCCGATAGCTTATATGACGGAGATGTAGTACCAAACGCGTCGGAAATTTTTTTAAAAAGATTATCTGGATTAAGTTCTGATTGACAATTGTGGGCCCAATTAATGAGCTCCTGTAAGCCCGATTGTAATAATTCCCTTTGTTGTAATAATGCATTTGTAATCGCAGCCATAATTTCTTCGGTTGATGCTAAGAAATCTTTACCTTTGTTTAAAGAACACATTTCGTCGTTAATTTTTAAACTACAAAAACCTGGCGCGGCTAGCATGTCCGTTAATGCTTTGGAATAGCGAATATGAGGCCACGTTGGCGAATTAAATTGTTGAAGCTCGATTAATTGACGTAATAATTTTTCATTCGCGGGTTTAAGAACTTTTTTCTCGTCAAAAACCGTTTTACAAACGCCTAAATCTATTGATTTGTTTGTACTCGTTGATGGATTCGACAAAAATTCGATATTTTCGGTTGCGGGTACTTCAACATTATTATTAGATTCCTTAATATTTTGAGCACTTTGTTGCTGCATTAAATAGTTTGTAAG
>CAJQZM010035983.1:0-22333 GCA_907164665.1 Colias nastes | reverse complement strand
TATGACATTATAGCACTTCTATGTGTCTTGTTATTTAGATTTCTATGTATTGTACCTTTAATCTGTACCTATTATTAAGCGGAAACAATGCAGGAAAGTAGACGCATAAGGTCAGAGAGGTCATTAAAATATAACCAAAAATGGAGCCCGTGAGCACCGTCAGCAAATTGTTACATATCGAGCTATTATCCATCTTTTAATAATACAAACCAAATTATTTACTTTTACCTCAAATTACATGGACATCGGTCTAGACAAAGCTTATGATGAGGAAAATTCAATCACGATTGTCTACAAGCAATTCTTCAGTCAATTTGTATGAACAAGGATATGAAATGATGTCGATTCGCCTTATCAAAGGCAACGAACAATTGATGTTCTGTGGAATACGGGCTCTGTTCTGATAAAGGTTTTTAGCTTTGTTTGTACAACGTTTGATAAGCATTGTTTTGATTTTCTTTATTCATGCCTATTGGGCATTGGGCGAAAGGTGAAGCTTACTGGCAGTTTGTCACCTTTGGCTTATAAGTCTAATCGATCAAGGAAGATATTAAACTCTTACTGCATGGCCCACAACGGAACAAGGAGTTTAAATACAGTGAGCATAAACTAAATAACGTTATATAATTTTGAGTGGTTAACTTTTAACTAGCAGGGACACCAATAATTTCAGATATTTTTTCATTTCTAAAACGATTCGTCTTCAAGCGTAGAGTGAACGGGTACCTACTAGGGAAGCGCGTACCATCTTAGGCCACATCTTAGTTTTCTATCAGGCAAGATTGTGGTCAAGTGCTTCCCTATCTACAATAAAAAAAAGATTGGTTTTACCTGTTAAGTCATCTATAGAGATAGTAGACATTTTATGATGACAACGTTTTAGTAAAATTCTAACTAGGAAACAAGTAATATCTAAAAATCCTCCTAATAAAGATAACAAGCCCCCATACCGCATTATCCTCACATTCAGGCCAGTCACGGTGATGTGACGTCATGTTTTTGCAATTCCCGCTTAGGGGAGATTGATCGCTCACTTGACATGAGATCTCGTAATTAAATGTTGCGTTTGCGTGTAAAAAATATATTGGTCTGTTCATTTGCGGTCATGCTATTGGACGATTATGGTCAGTGGAGTACGCGTATGAAAGGATCTGGGTTGCATTCCTACAGGTAATGATTTTGTAAGGCCTGCAACAGAGTTTATTGTTGGCTTTATTCCTAAGACTGCTTCTCTGAAACGGTGTTGAATGGTAAATTTAATCTAAGTTCTGATGATTCAAAAGTGCTTCTAGAAGATGAATGATGATGAAGAATAGTTTATTACTAATAGATAAATAACTATATTAGGCGTGGAAAAGAATGCCGATTATAATAATACCTCACAAAAAAGAAAATTTGATCGTTAACAGAATAAATTCATATTGCATCCGCTCTATATTTCTCTTAGGTTGTAGTCTAATAATGCTACGAAATTACATTAGTTTGGATAACAATGTTACTAATGTTACGAAATAACGCTAGGATATCAAGTCCTCCAGCAGTATCCATATATCAAATTATATAGAGCATTCTGATAGTGAAACAGATGTTAAGCGCATCTGTAAGCAACCCTGTAAGGGACGGAGTTCTTCATGTGTGTGTGCATATTTATGTTTTGCAAGAGCCCAAATCAAGTATCTTTTTAGTATAAGAGCCTTTCTTAAAGATTTGAATCAATATAATCAATCTTTAATCTACTTTAACAAGATTTCATTTGCACATAATCCCTTTTCGGTAATTTTGCTAACCATATTATACGTACCTACTTCCAATATGAAACGCAATCAACTTTAAATTGAAACCTGCAAATTTGTTGCTACATTAAAATTTTATACTCTTTTAATACTCCTGTACAATAACATAAGAGCCCAGTTAAAACAATCAAACTTCAATTCGAAATAATCTTACCTACCTTACTACGTAGCATTTAAGACAATACCCTCCAATCGAAATGCTAATTTACCACCGTTCCACTACAAACATAAGTACATAAACACTATGAAGGTGCTGCGTCAGTCTTACTCCTTGATTAATGCCAGTTCAGCCCATGCCGTGTCCACGAAATTGAATCCTGCAGGATAGTGTGTTAACGATCGAAAAGTGTGCTACCAAGTTTGTTGGAAAAAGTGTGTAGTATAGTAAATTAATCTGTAAAAGGATGCAACAGAAACATTAATGAATACGTTAAAATACGTATTATTTTGTTAATGAAATAGGTTTTTTGTAAATTCTTTTTAACTATATATATAACGATATACCCAGACACTATATTCGATAACTTTCTTCATTTTAGTTGTAAAAATTGAGTAGAGAAAAAAAGGTTTTAAAGATAGAGCAATAATGCCTGAAACATAGTGCCTACTACAAAATATTACCTAAGTAGAGTTATGGCGTGCATATGGAGATGTTTGAAAGCCCATTTAAAATAAGTATAATTACATTATGTTAACATAACACAATCACGTCCATAGTGACATAATAGTGGCAATTAGTCCTGTTTAACCGTCGGAAAATGGTGACGGTTACAAAAAACATTTAAACACCAATTATTAATGCTCATTATTTGTTACCGCGATTTATTTGCGCATTTCGCTCGTTAAAACTTTTGGGCGGTAATTAGGGATAATTTTATAAGCAATTTTGTAACTGTATTAAAGGATAGTATCACCACACGCTGATCAAATCATTGATAGCCTGTTTAGCACTTTTTGACGTATATTTTCATAAATTAATGGCAACTGCTACTGACCGATAAGCTAAGCCGAACGTCATACATTTTCCCATTAAAAACATTTTGGATCTTTGTTAAAATTTCCATTAAAGATGGGTACACACAGAACTAAATTATTTAAAACGACACAAACACTTTATACACCAACCATCACCAAGCTTTACCTACTTACGTGAAAAAAAGCACAAAAAATACGCAACATAAATCAAACATTCAGCAAAAAATAAAAGTACGATTTGTACATTCGCAAATCCGTCGAGTTGAGATAACTTATCTTCCCCTTGGAGGCGTAAACTTTGTCACCTGCTTCCCTTCGCTAGGGTGTTATAGTTTTACGTGTTCTTTGAAACATAGGAATTGAGTAGTTTGGCCCTATTTTTGGGATGAATCTAGAATAAAAGGAACGACAAGCAAGTAACTTTTTATTGTGGAGTAAATGTTAAATGAATACAGCTCTACAAACAAGTAAAAATATTGATTATTTGCCAGAGCTCATCACTGAAAATATAAAATAATGTAAGTAGAGTTTTTTTCTTAGTCAGAGGGAATAGTTCCAAATGCTGAAAGAAATATTATGTCTTCTTTCATAGTCATAGGACACAAAATGCATTCGAAACGACAGGTTTACGTGTAATAATTATTTTAATGATAAAATATACTATCTAACATTATGTCACTTAACAACAACGCATCGACTTCATTAGATTTTATTTTAACAAGTTAATAAATAGAATACAATGCTAACTCTACCCACATTCGCAAAGCTTTCTTTGCTAGTAAAATAGTCGAGTTAAATCTTAATGAGATACGTAAGCAATTCCACAGAACAGTGCGACCAATTTAGCGTCCCTCCAATTTATTGAGTGGGGAGGGTCCGACAATCCTCCATCGTAAGATGTTTTATACGGTTGATATAAGTTCAAAGTGAGTTCTCTGTAGCTTAGTGTGAGGTTATGAGGTTTGAGTTATGGCAGTGTTTGATTAGTGTACAGTTGTAGACGTTTATTTAAAACTTTAAATGTTAATATAATTGTTTTTAATATTATAATTTCTAAACATTTGGAAGGCAATGAAAATATGCTTCATTTAGGAACAACGAATGCGCTAATTATTGTATTATTTTAAGTTTAATCTGCATATATTATTATGTAAATGCTTTAAAATTAAAATATGTTTTTTATACGGAATAAACATAATATTAATCTATGCAATTTTTATGTAGCATTTAACATTACGTAAAGAATAGAGCCAATTAGTGCGTTTTTGTACAACCGAATATTAAAAATTTAAAAATTAAAACAATAGATTTTAAACACTACAATTTCATAGCAAACTTCAATAAAATACCAATTCGGAGAACTATTAAACTAAAACGCTAAAATATAAATTCCTAATATTCAGGCTGAGTGCTTTAGGCCATACTTTAATTGAAATAGAAGTTCATATACAGCTTGAACGTAGAGTTATTATAAAACTCACTTATTGAGTTTTGAGTGAGTCGAAATTACTATTTATTAACACTAACACAAAAAACCGCTATAAGCACACATTAAAAGTGTAAGGATTAATATTTCTAGCAAAAATGACAATTCATTTTTATTTCGTCTCCTAAAAATATTCCCAAACATCTCAATACAAGGCTAAAAGGTGAACATATTATATTATTTCATTCAAATCACGGATATTGTTAGTTTCCCCACATTGCTATCGTCTATCGTTTTATTACTTCTATCGTTAAAGGGAGAAAAACATACAAGTGTTCAACGTTTGATAAGAAGCATGTGGATTTCATTGAGATTTAGTGTAATTTTGGAGGAACAGGATAAAAAAGGAAAAACGTATTGCGTAAGAATGTTTTTGTTTTATGCCGTGGATAGAGATAACGTTTCACATAATAATATAAAAGTTAGTTGGATCTATGAATCTATACTAATATTATAAAGCTGAAGAGTTTGTTTGTTTGAACGCGGTAATCTCAGGAACTACTGGTCCGGTTTGAAAAATTCTTTCGGTGTTAGATAGCCCATTTATCGAGGAAGGCTATAGGCTATATTATATCATCACTCTAAGACCAATAGGAGCGGAGCCACGCGGGTGAAACCGCGGAGCGCAGCTAGTTTTCTTATAAAAGGCTCTATCTTCGTAAATGGCAAAAAAATAGTATAAACATTTATTTTACATTCTCATCTGTAAACAATTTAAAACAAGATTTAAATCATTAAAAAGTCATCTTAAATCTTTAAAATAACGCATATTATGTTTATGTTTCATACTCAAACTGTCGTACACAAACATTATTACTATGAAAATGTATCGACTCACGACCCTCACTTTTGTCCTAACCGCTGGATATATCAATAATAATCAGAACGGAAATCTGTCCTCCCCTATGTTAAGTATATAATCGGATAAAAGCAATACATTCAATTAAACGGTTTAGGCTTAGCCCGGACTCGAACCGGCATAAGACGGTTTTTCAATACTATATTAACAGTATCGGTTTTCATTTAGGGATGTTGTGTAGAGCAAGCTAAGATATTTTAGCACGATGTAGATTTGAGGTATGCTAGAGAAACTTCTAAAATGTTAATTCTAGATATACGTTTTAGAGTAATAAGAATAGAGAACCGTGGTTTATTTAACATGTATAACACGATTATATAGAAAAAAATAATTGTATATGAGTTGGTGTATTGAAATTTTGAAAATTGTTTAAAGTAAAACGTAAACATGCTTTATTTTCTACGGCCGTGAGTCGTGAGTTCTATATTCATCAGTGATATTTTTAAATTTATGACAGTTTAATATTTTATGATTTATTAATTAAACATAAAATTACAAATTTTATTCTTATAGAAATTCAAGCAATATTAAATTGTATTAATAATAAGTAAAAAATATCTTAGCTCTCAGTGTTTAGAAGCTTTGATACAGAAGAGGGTTCTAGGATAGGATTAGACGCCCTTATCCGAGTTCTAAGAGTGAGGGACTTAATTGTAACAATTATTGTGTTCAAGATTATTGTTATTGAGTGCTAAAATGAACATTAACTCTGTAACTTAAGAGCTATTATTGCATGTAGGGTAGAGGTACTAACAGTTTTAAATGGAAATGAAAATTATTTCACTGCGTAGAACTAAACATGACGTCAGAACGTGATTTATAAATATTTTATCTAAATTATAAATAAAAATGAGATTTTTATTAAAAATGCGATTTTTATTTATTTCTACTAATTTTCGATACTTAATAGATGGAGATTAATTTCCGAAAAGAAATACGAATTATTTTGAATATGACTTTAGGAATAAACCAAATTTTGCTCATTCAGTACAAAGTTCACAAATAAGATGAGTCGAAATAATGCAAAGCGTCTGGATCGGACCCAGAAAGTACTTACGTAAATTCACATAAAGGGTAAGTTTCCATTCGTCAATTATTATATATTTTAAACTAGCTGCGTGCCCCGACTCCAACTGGTTTTTTTTTGTAAATTTTCACATTATGCCAAATATTGGTACATTGTAATATTTATTTCTACTATGAGCTAATAAATATTTTCAAATAGGTAACTGCACGTTTTTTATTACCAATCGATACTTTTTATTTTCTATGATAAGTCTATAATAAATTATAGAAATCAATGTATATAAGGATTACATAGAGATATCCGTTTGGTTTTCAGACGAGTAGTTAGTGAAAATGATTTTATGAAGTTTCGTTGCATATTATGCCTCATAATCCCCCAATAAAGCTATAATCTTTGCGCTCGATTGAAAAAAAGTAGTCAAACGCCACAGACCGAGTAAAAATAATAATAAAGGACAAAATTATCTCATTTTTCCTTCGAGCGCGCGTAAAGTTATTCTTTACCTAACCAGATTGAAAAATTAATGAAGTGTGCTACATTCGTTTCAATGACAACCAATTTCAGATCGTATCACTCGCCAATAAAGTTCAAATTAGCCTAGTCTAATTCATAGTTCCTGTCCCTTGAGGGTAGTTCGATATTCTGCTTTATTGCCTATGATATAGGGTTTCCATTTGTGCATTCTATGTGTACTGAACCCCTTTCAATGACGCGTAAAGCAACAGATTTATAATGTCGGATCGATGTGTCTTTCAGACACTCAACAATACAGTTTTATACATTACTAGCTTCAGCTCGGTTTCATGCTATTCCGAGGTATAAATTTATCTCTTAGCAAAATTACATCCAGATCCATTCAGCCGTTCTATTTCAAAAACGCTTTAAATTCTATCACAAAACAAGGGGTAATAACGTTAGCCAACCCATTTTGTACCATTTCACTTGTGATAATGCCAAAAATAGTAATTGAAATTTAAATATTACAGTAACAGATGCCTACTATAGTTCCAATGAAAATTGATTAAAAATTAAACAAAATTGCACTCAAATTGATTCATTTATTATAGAGCTCCAATACAGATAAACACACTTAACACATACGAGCCATCAAATACATACACTAAACTTATAACTTTCCAAATACTACAAAATACTAATATGAAACTATATCTTCATCTATATTTACTTAACAAATGCTCCCGTCCGAGTAGCGAGGTAGTTCAATTAGTTACAAACAAACATACAAACAAATGTCTCAATTAAAACGCGGGCTGCTAATGAGATTATTTTAATTAAAACTACCGAAAGACGGCGAATACTAGGTGTAAGTACTGGTTATTACAAAATGCTATTATACAGACGTTAAGGTTTATCAAAACTTGATGAAAGTTTTTATATTGTGGGGCGTTAATGGTCTAAAAACGAAATGATAAATAATATGTAGGTACTATTTCGTCGTAAATTTAAGGGTGTGTCTATTAAAATGTAAGGATTTTGTGCTATTAACAAATCATCAACGTATACCGATGGTCTACCCCTGGTTGAATAAATCTTAAAACATAAGCTATTTCGTTCACTGTCCCTTCAAAGAATAACGAAGCCGGGGAGAAAATTCACAATCGGTTCAGTAACTTCGAAGCTTATTTTGTAAAAGCAAATAAAAAAATCTCTTTAAATTAAATTATTAACTTAGAGCTATATAGAGTTCGATCTCTATCACATAGTTTTTACCATCATGTAAATTATGACTTAAATCCTCATCCTGTAGTTGAATTTATGGATCGCCATAACATAAAATATGACGATCCATAAATTCTATATTTGATGATATTTTCGTTGCATACAATCAAACTCAAACATTTATTTATTCAATTAGACTTCTTCTAAAAGCACTTTTGAATCGTCACACCATAGCTTCACCATTTACCACCGGTTTGGAAAGCAGTTTCTACGGAGAAGAACCGACAAGAAACTCATTGCCACAGCCCACATATTATACCAGTACTGTTCATAGCCAATTTTTTTCAGTTATCTACTCAAGAACAAGAGCATTGTTAGCGACTGTAAATACACATAGATGGCGTTTTTCGCGGTAAAATGTCGGATTTCATTGCCGCCCTGTTCTCTAGCTATGTCTATTGCACTGAGCTTCACGATGCCGCGAAGTAGAGAGATTGGCGGGAATTGCTAATGATGACACGTTTGTATGTTTCATTAGGGTTATACCGACTGTTAAGATTTCTACCAGACTAGAAGGAAGAGGCGTTACTTGAGTTACTCTGTTAACTAAGTGACCAAGAAGGACTACGAATTTTACTATGATTTTTTACTATCCTACTATCGTACTTATATTATAAATGCAAAAGTTTGTATGTTAGTTTGCTTGTTTGTTACTCGTTCACGCAAAAACTGCTGACCGAAATGAAATGCATAGAGTATAATATGTGTATTGTTACTTTTTTCATATCATTTTTAACCAGTAAATTTCATAGCCAAACCGCCTGCCCCTACAACTCGCACCACAACCAACCATTCGTATACAGAACGTTTTATCGCATGCAAAAACTGAATTCTCATCCAATACGGAGTACAGTGGAGGCTTTCATCGTTCTTTTAATAGAATAGTTAATGGTTTAACTGATGACTGAACAGTGTACGTATGCTCACAGTTTTGGTGTAACTGTTGACGACATGTGGGATGGCATTTTTTGGTTTTGTTTAGAAGTTAATTGAATTTGTGTTTTATGAAATGAAATGAAATGAATGAAATGAAATGAAATGAAATGAAATGAAATGAAATGAAATGAAATGAAATGAAATGAAATGAAATGAAATGAAATGAAATGAAATGAAATGAAATGAAATGAAATGAAATGAAATGAAAAAACATTTATTCCTAGAAAAAGGTACACACACAAGAAGAAAACACAAAATAGAACAAGAAAGAAAGTACGATACATAAAATTAGACATCATGTTCGCTGAGAATTTCGTACTGTGTGTGCACTGCATTTCCAGAAAGTATTTATGGTTAAAGTGTTAAAGATCATTATAGATCTGGGGTTTGGAGAATAGGCTAGTCCTTTAATTTTTCACTGGAACAGTTTCTATAAAATAATTGTGGTAATTTTATTTTCAAAAAACATTAGGTATAATATGCGTAAACATGAATTCCTTTACTTTACTTAGTGGCAGATTGGCCCAAAGTGAGTTTAGGCCTCCAACAATAAGGGTAATGTCAAATGTATTATATTAACAGTTTTTTTTATTGTTGCAGTGGAAATCGAGATGGGGAGTGGTAACAAAACTGTCACCAGCTGCAGGTATGTCGTTAATAATGTACATTATAATTTAAATTTTCTGTAATGTTTTAACCAGATTTGCTCTACATAATTCGGAAAATATTATACAATAATGTAGTAATGTCTAGTTAATGTAGTAGCTTTTACAAATAGCAGGATATATTTTTCAGACTCTTCAGAGAAAGAGAGTTCAGAGAGCGTTTAGGCGTTTCACATTATTCGTTTATGATTTTGATATATATTTTGCAACATAATACTTCATTGTAAACGAGAAATTCTGAGGTAATCATGTTATGTTATAATTATTTTATTTTTATTTCAATGGACTATATTGTAACGCAATTCGAATCGACATGAAGCTTAACATGAAGGATATCCTTAACGCGATATCGAAAAAAAAACCCTACAATATAATAAACAAACCCTTTTCAAATTTATTCTTTAACTTTTTAACAGCTCATTCAAAAGCGCATAAAGGAACGGATTATTCATTATTTTGTCATAAAATTAATTGTACAAGTAATAAATTGTAGTTTTTTTGATAAAGTCTACACAACATTAATTGGAGGCCTACATTTATGGAACATTAAGTGTTCCGTGTACGATCGCGAGATTGAGGGTAGATATGAAAAAGTGGGTGCAAGTTATAAGCGGTAGCGGATATGGATTTTTATTATAAATCTTACCTGTTAGTTGACTGATTCTATATTTTCATAGTTGTTTGTATTTTTAAGGTCATAAGACGTAAAATAAATTTATACGTATATATTATAAGGGTTCGTTTATAAGCATAGCATGTGTACTATGTGTACTTAGATGTTAAAATCAAACATTAAATAAATTAAATTAAGCACTAATAAAGCGCTTTTTAAGTCACATAGCTTTTATAAAAATAAACCGGTGAGTTAAACTTATATCGCTTAAGCTTTTACCTTAGCAGGTAGAAAATAATAGTTCACGGCGAGCTTTCGCTAAGCTTTTGTTCCTTTTCCTTGAAATATTTCCCTCCTTTAAGAATTTTGTTATGCATTAAAATGGCGTAATGTCCGGATAATTTAATCTCAAATTGTTGGGCTATTTCATAATAGCATTTAGAAGAAAATAACGCTTTAAATATATAATAGGTAGGTTTGAGTAAAGATTGAATGAAAACTACTTAATTTATTGACTTCAATTTAACTGGTAGGTATATAATATATCTATCGAAGTTAATCTATTTGATTATTTTTGTATTTCCATAATAGTACTTATATATAAATTAATTGCAAATACTTAAGAAGATTGTATATTGTAGAAAGCTGCATAGAATTATCATGATTTATAATTATGACGAACAATTTTATCTAATGTAATAAAATACCAGTAGCTGTAATGTAATAAATACATGTAGGTATTATAGTAATATTTTTTCATTCACGTGTCTCGTTTATCCGTCTTTCTTTTTTAATCCTACAATGAAACTTTATTATTTGCATTACATAATTAAGCATATTATTTTGAATTCTGAATTTCTAAGGTTAAAATATATGGACGTAATTTATTTTTAAAACAGCAAAATTACAATGTAAACATGGAACATAACAATTCATTACAAAATTATCCACAATTATGTTGTAAAATTTAATAGAAAAATTAAGTTATTAAACTGTTTAAAATATTATATTACTTGATCCAAGCAGAACCTTATCTCAATAATTTATTACTGAGAAAGTTGAATTTGGATTTCGTGCAAATTTATTACAGTTATAATATAATGAAGTTACTCAACTTTTATAATTATGCTTTTTATATGAAAATTTTTAAACATTCCCTAATTAGAGTCATAAATTGTACTATTATTCCTGCAATTTCACAGATTAAAAATGATGTAACGCCAATGTTTTGTAATATATAAATAATTTTAATTAATTAACAGAATCGTCTTTTAATGCTTTGCGATACACGGCTTCAGTAAGAATATCTACTGAAATTTCAAGAAAATGGGAAATCTGTTTTAAATACGTCCATTCTAAATAATAATTATAAGGACAGACTTAATAACCTTTTAATTACGTATTTATTTTATTTTTTATTTATTTATTTTATTTACGTGCTTTATTAAAACGATAGTCTAAATATTGTACAAATACTTCATCATGCAGTAACTTCAATTAAAATTAACTTGCAAACAAATCATATTCACGAACACTACATAGTGTTTAATTAAATTCTCAATTAGAGAATGCAAAACAGTAGAGACAGGAATCAATAATTGATAAAGCACGTAGACCAATTTCTTTCTCTGCTGGAGTTTGTGCCGTGTATGCGACACGCTCATAAATAACCCGAACAAATTAAAAACTACGAGGCATGCTATTGCACATGTAGTGGGACCATGGTTTTGTATTTTGCTACATTATAATAAAATAGTTATGCTAAAACTTTTTCTTTAATGTATGTTGGCATTATCATATTTTATAAATTCAAATTCAAATTCAAATTCAAAATTCAAATTCAAATTCAAATTGTCTTTATTTGCTGAATGTAGTTACATAGCTGAGGTACAAATTTTATAGGTTCTTAGACATTCTGCTCGTAGTTGAGCGTGCAAATATCTTAAATTATAAATTACATTATACATAATACTTCACACAACACTAGATCTCAATAGGTACATTGCAAAATTATAGTAATAAAATGATTATAAATAAATTTTATGTCAATTATGATGTCAATTAATTTAAAATTATTATTTTTGATTTAAGAAGCCACTAATATTGCTTTGTGATTAGCCAATTTGTTAACCTTGTCCGGAATATATTTAATCGTCTGGTATTTTATTAAAGATAGTATTACTTTTAAATATTATACTATTTTTCGCTGTATTAATTCTACACGTCGGAAAGTATAGTTTGTTCTGAAATCTGGTCATTATTTCAGTATTAATTTCTCCTTTTTTCTTGTAATATTCGGGGTGCTTTCTTACAAATAAGCCGAATATACTAATAAACTAAACTATATTGACTAAATTGAAAAAAATCAATGGGGTTTTAGGTCAAGGGACCGTGCAGACCAGGCTATAGGGCATATAAAGAAAGATATTACATTATTATTAGACATACAATTAATGTAACGAGTGGAACGATTACTTTAGAAAGCTTTAAATTTGAACAGTAAGAAGTCGTGCATTAGGTAGAATCTTAATAGAATGTAAGTAATTGTACATAATTTAATATAAATTGGATAAACATTAAATATCTAGTGTAACTTCCAAATTACAGTATTATATTGTAAAAATAAGATAAACGTCTGACTGTGTGTGATATTATGAAACAAAATTACTTAGGCACACATTGTAATCAAATATTACAACAGCAAAGTTATTTACTCTGCCATTCATATCTTAACACTATCAAACAACACATATATTGAATCACAATCCCAACCTAAAACCAGATTTATAGTCACCACACGCAATCACACAACACTGTAATGTAAAATAAAGTTCCCAATAGCAAGTTCCGTGTCCCGCCCGCCCCGGGGACCGCCACGAATTAATGCAAATCACTTCTTTGCTTTCCTGTTGTTTAAGAAACGTTTCTGTGCAAACTTACAACAATAAAGACGTTTAAACAATGTTGTGGATTGTTTTGTGAATTATTGAGTCTATAGTAATTGTAGTGGTTTAAACTCTATAATGTAGAGTGGTGGAAAATATGAGATTTGAAAAAGACTATATCCAATCGAGATATTATCGTCAATGTTGTTATTGATACAATTTATATCAATATAGTTTACTCAGAAATTAAACTGCTGCTGCAGGAATACTTATCGATACACGAAGTAGTGATTAAAGTATATTCAGACAATTTAAGTCGTGTTTTATGCCCGAAATAAATTAAGAAGAATAGCTGAATCATGTCATTTTCCTGTTTCATTTTACGCTGTTTACTAAACCGATTTAAAACCCTCAACTACATTAAATCCAACTCGATTTCTGTAGTAACGTAAAGATATTTTAAGTTTTTACGTTTTTCTCTACGATTGCAATAGCCAAAAATGGTCTTCATTAAAATATTCCTTCCCTTAACGTAATATTATAGACGGTAACGTTATGCAATGTATTATACTTGCATATAATAATTTGAAGGCGAAATATGTCATCTCCATAAAACCCGACGGTTCTGCAGTTATGGCTTCGCGAGCAATAGTTCCCCTCTAAGAATTTAAATTACTAATTTTATGGCCCTGAAATCTGTTTAACGTGGAAGTATAGGTTGTAAAATGAAATAAGGTATATGTTTAAAGCGTAGGTAGCGTTATACGTGAATTCCTGTGCCCTTTGTGGGGTATGGGACTGATTATTATACAGCTGTTTCACTGATCGATATAATCTTTTCGGATGAATAAGTGTTCAGGCTTGGTTAATCTACACAGGAATCGAACCCAGAGGCCAGAGCACTTCGGTTGAAGGTTCACACTTCACGTAAACATAATATTTGTATGTTTTGGAAGTATTCTTTGTAATAATGTATCGCATTAAAACAATGTACTCTAAAATAATAACGGGTAAATATTCGATGTTAAGGATAAAATTACTCAATTGATTCTGAAAATAGTTCGACTGGATTTATTCTAGAGCAACGTAGGTACTATTGTAGATATAAGGCAAAGCCTAAAAAGGCTTGAACTACGTACCTCATACTAAAGTTATTTTGCTTTCATTCAATAAAATAAAACTAAATTTCCATAACATTCGAAAAATATTTCGACAACAATATTTCCATACCAAAAGGAAAACAATAAAATTACGCGGAAAAAGGTGTTCAATCATTAAACAATTTAGCAATAAGTAGAAAACCCGTTATTGGTTCCTCTATATATAAATTTAGCGGCAATAGGAATTATTTTCATGCCCATCTTGTTTTTCCAATTTTCGCGTAATTTGCTTATGAATAAATTTGGTGCCAATTTTGGATACTAGCCTCGTTTGTTTCGAGTGTTTGGTGTAAAAACATTAATTTTGTATTGGCTCGATTGAAATTTATTTGGCTTGTTAATACATAATTTATGTTTTTTGTAAAGACATTTATTACGTTACAGATATTTGATTATACAAGTTTACTTTCGACACATTACATTGTGAATAATATTCTGACAATTTTGTACCTTAATGTTTGTTGTTTCGGTTATATTACATCACAGCTTTCTTTCCTACAAACACGAAGCGCGAAAACATAAAACCCTTTCAAAATAATAGCGCTATTTCGAATCGTTAAAAGCTAATTTTCACAATAAAAACTAATCAAATAGCAATCTACGTGGCGCGCTCTAAAACACCGACAGTTAAATTTACATGAGCTAGTGGTGTGTGTGTACACGAATAGGTAACGTGCATGTGTGTGTACACCGACTACGGTAAAACAAAATATATGTTTTTTGGCAGTGTGTGTAAAATGATGTGGGAATTGGATTTAATTGGAATAGTAAAATACTAGTAGATAAGTAATGAAAAAATTTGAGTGCTACGAAAATGTGAAGAAACCGTGCAAAAATATTCGTTTAATTCTTTTAATCGACGAAATCTTAAGCACGACTCTACATTTCATTGTAGTATATTTACTATAGGGTTATATGGTTTCTTGCTTGTTCTAAATAATTCAAAACATACACATGTTAGGGTGCAACATGGAACACGCGGCAAAATAAATAATTCCCGTCTAGGCTAATCGAAATACATATTTAATCGGATGCCAATATTGCTTTGTTGATTGAGTTATTTTCGTGTGCACTTGCGAATCGGGTTTTTACTAAATTGTATCGGTTTATATATCGTTTTTATCAACTGGAATTTATCAAATGCTTTGCATATAAAACGTTTTATTGGCGCCCTTTGTAAACAAACATTTGATACGGCGATCACGATTTATTTTGCATGTTACTTTTTTACATGTTGTAATATTGCTCATACAACATTAGTTAATTCTTTTTTAACCGACTTCAAAAAAGAAGGAAAAGGTTCTTTACTTGAGCATCTTGAATTTTATATACGTAGTATCGTTTTTTTTGAATTAATGGTTTTTAATTATGTTGGAAACGATAATAAATATAGTTTTAACAATTATATCGAATACCTTATTGCAAACGTTGTATGAATTTTCAAAACGTTCATATTCCCGGCTCAATATTCCATAAATTAATAAAATGTTTTTATTATACTTATACATAACAAAACAGCAAAAATTACATTTTTCAACATCCTCATAAACGATTACCAAAGAACACACGTGCCAACAAACGCGCCAAACTTATTTAGCCGTCAAATTACGCGCCGTCCGGTTGCATCCAGTTGAAACCGGCTCGATCCGGTTCTAAGTTACTGCGCAATATACAAACCGGCTAAGTGCACTACGTCTGGTTCCCGTGACTTGTGTACGGGATTCGGTCCGATTTATTTATTTCGCTTCCCGCTTTATATTGAATGCTATTGTTTTTGTATTGGCTTTTTTCGAACCTGTGGCTTATATTGCTTGGGTTCTAGTTAAAATTGTTCGTGAGAGTCGTGAATGTTTTGATGGGGTTGGGACTGACGTTTTTAAATAAAAAAGGGGAAAGAAAACATTTATTTTTAGGCAATAAATTATTAATAAACAAATAACAGACAATAATGCAGAATACAAACTGAAAACAGCAACATTTATTCCTTAATTTAGAATTTGATTTGTATGCTCGTGTATCACAGCTATGTGAAGAGGCATTAGGTCAATAATATTATGCTGTCAGATTAAACCACACCGTTGACATTCTGCCAGAAACTGAAAGCAAAACAAAATATTTGTCAGAATAAAAATGATATTTGCGTCAATATATAGAATAATCAGATAAAAATATATAATACGTAGTATCATGAAAGAAGCAAAGCTGTAAAACAGTTTAAGGAGGAAGAATGGACAGTAGGGACAGGCGAGTTAGTAAGTAGGTTGGAACTGGAAATTCTCTGAATCTGTTTAGGATTACGTATTACATATTTATGTTGCAGATTAGGAATTCTTTGTTTAGGATCACACATATTATTCTAGAGGGGATTGAAGTTAATTTCTTTAGTACGTACTATATTCAGGTTCTATAACTATTACTTTATTTAAAAACGAGGATGTTCTTTTCTGGTTTTATTTTAACTCAAACTCAAACTCAAACAAACAAACTGTTTTATAAGCTGTGCCTTTTAATTATGAAAAAAGTGCTTCGAGAAACTGTTTTCACAGGACATTCACTTGTTACTCGAATGATCCAGAAGATTCCAAGTATCTCCTCACAAAGAGACCACGTGTCGTCGCTTATAAACAGTTTAAATTAGAAACTTTCCCGTAACATCGCTCGCCGATATCTACGTGTCTTTGGTTGCTCTGTCACGCTCCTCAAATTCCGATGTTCAACCGCGAGTTATACAAGCCATGAGCGGAAGCGATTTTCAAACAAGTTAAAATTTACACTCAATTTTTTATTAGATTTTGTCTAGTGAATGGCCTTAGTTTCGGTATAGTCAAAAGATGATATTACCATGAAATAAAATTATCATATCGTTATTTTTATTATTTCAATCTAAATCTTAATTGTATTGAAATTTAAAACGTTTAGTTGTAAGAAAAATACAAATCGCTTAGAATAAGCACATGTAAATAAATAAATAAATAAATAGGTAAAGCCTTTATTAACAATCTAAATGTTACATTTCTTCTTAAAAACTACATGAGTATTATTGAACATGTTAGTTTATGAAAGCAACATCATATTAAAATATTATTGTTTGCATTAGACACCGGTTTTATGATTGTCTTGTTCTTTGGCATAGGCCTCCCCAAGAATTCTCCACATCGATCTATTTCTTGCAATCCTCGTCCAGCATGGTCCTGCCACCTCCTTTATATCATCCTCCCATCTTCGATATTGCCTTCCTTTACTTCTTTTATTGTATCTAGGGCACCATTCCGTCACCTCCCTCGTCCACTTTTCTATCTTACTTCTTGTTAAATGTCCTGCCCATTTCCATTTCAGCTGTTTGATTCGGTACTTTATATCAATAACTTTAGTTTGACAAACTAAACTAAAAAAAAAAAAACAAACAAACAAACAAACAAACTAAAGCACATGTACTTCAAATTAATTAACGCATGCTTAAATACAAAATAAGGAATTTTTGAAATGAAACTTCTTTAGGCGCCTTGAGACTAACATTTCAAGGTCGCAAGGCGACGATATTCATATCTTTGAATCTTGCCAAAGAAGTTTCGTTTCTGACACGTGTGTGTATCGTGTTCTGTTATCTAGAAACTGATTACCTGAATATTGAATACATTTTACATTTAAAGTATATATTTTAAATTTTACATTAATATTTAAGAAAAAATTACACCGCCCACCGTCTCTCCCCTGTACCACACGCAGTTCTTACAATTCAAGAGACTTCGCAAATCCTCTCCACGATCACAAAGGACGACTCGAGCTAGGTCTTATCTAGCAGAGCTGGAGGATGTCATAAATCTGACGCAACTATCCGTTTTGGTAATAAAGTTATAGAAGAAGAAATGTTGTAAAATCGGAAGAACTTCAATTGTTTGTTTAATTTTGTGGTGTTTATCTGTTGCTATCTGTATACTATATTTATTTAAATCACAGGGCAAGGAAAAAAGGGTAAAAATAAGATATATTTAGATTTCTATGAGGCAGTCCTTTCTAAGAGCAAATCGAATAAATTTTGTCCTTTGCACTGAGCGATTGGTACATATTTTTGCTACAAATCGTTATACCTACGTCATGAGAATCTATACATATAAGTTACCAGTCAACAAAATCGGCTCTACAAACGAACATCTAACAAACACATTTCCTTCCTACATTTCACCAGTAAAATACACCAATAAAACACCAACAAAACAATTTAATTACGATCAAACATTTAAGGGGTAAGTTCCAACATGCTTATACATCGAACAAGGGGACAAGCTGGGTACGCAAGCCTGGGGCGGCGTGTAGACTGGTGTTAGATATTGGTTCTTATTTAACCGGAGGGTACTTGTACATTCTTTATAGGATATTATCATATATTTTGGTATATTTGGTTAAAGTAAATGGACAAATAGGGGAGTGAATATTATTGAATTAAACGCTAAGTATTGGTTTTAAAGATCTATAAATTCATTAGGTTATTACGTTTTTTAGGGCATTATTAAAGCTGGTTGGGTGTCATAAACACTGATTCTAACAATAACCGCCGGTTTCTGAATTAAATCTTTTCTTGTTTGTGACAAAGGCACTGTCAAACTTTAATCGAATCAATTTTCAATAGATTCAGAAATCGACTAAGGGCCGATTTTTCAATCCTTGGTTAAAATTTATCCGTCCAATAAAGTATTACACGAACATTTTAAAATGTCACCTGTAAACTGTCACATACGGACAATTAGAATACATTTTTGAAATGGTAGTTTAATACGTTATTCGATGAATAAGTTTTAACCAAGGATTGAAAAATCAGCCCTGAGTCTGTTTCTAAACCCACAAAGTCCGATCAACCACAAGCCCATTAAACAAAACATATTCATAAACCACAACCAAAAGTCTAGCCAACTTCAAGTGTACACAACCTGGCTTCTTCAACAGGCTTAAGAAGATATACAATTACAAAGAAAGGAAATAAATCTGCCTCAGAGCTAACAGCTTAAAACTATTGTACCAAGCTCATATCTCGTACAAAACCACGTAAAGGTTCTAAACCGTGGAGTCACGTAACAAATGGCCAATTAAAGTCAAATCTTGGGATTTTTGTCGCGAAACTTTCGTGTTTGTAGCATTCAATTGGAATTGTTTGTACGACCTTGGTTGGTAGTGGATTAGGAAGTTTCATTATATTTACAATTTTATGTTATCTATGAGGAGCAAAGCACACCATGAAAGTTACATTGATGTAAATTTTAGTATTGCAATTTTTTCATCTTCTGATAAAATGTGTACGTGTACGTTAAAGTAGCTTGATTTTAAATTATTTTTCCAGTTAAATAAATAAATATCAAGTTTTCTCCTAGCTTTACCATAGTAAACACTATTGCTATACCTAGTGGACATGTAATTAGACATAATGTTTTCTGATACTAACTTATATTATATAATTATCTACAATCTACATTAAAATAGTTTATTTAACAGACGTCTATCGTATTTTTAAATTGAATACTCTATGTTTTTTACCTAAGCAATTATTAAGAAAGTATATATTTTCAAATGTCTGGACGTTCAGTCACCAAAAAACGACTGAACAAATCTGGACGAATATTGAAACGGAAATAGGTAGTCTGGTACACAGCCTGTATTCAGCAAAGCTGTACCTTAAAGCGTTATATAATTTTCTAACACCGTCGTTTTAAATTAAACTTGCAAGTAAATTTGCATTTGAACAGCGCAAACTATCTCGCGAAACTTAAGCGCTTCATTGCATCGCTTAAAGCAACATTTGTGGTTAACAAAGATTGGATTCCATTGAATGCTCGTTTAAAACCGGCTTCTTCAGCATTAGCATTTCAATCTAGTGTAAACCTAGATCTGGCCTGAATCAACAGTTGACTGTTATGGTTATAGTCTTCCTGCCTTTTGATATAAGCTATGGATTTTTATAATGCTTTTTGGAAAGAGCAGCTTTCCGCCTTACAAATTGTGTGAAACCTTCTTCGAGAACTATGCTATAATATATTGGTGAAAATAGAATGAAAATCGGGGAAGTTGTTCACGAGTTTATCGCGAATAGATAATGGATAGACAGATGGGCGGAGAACTTTGTTTTATAATAATATGTAGAGATATAGTTTAGTGTGTATAGAATTATTGTTGAAATATTCCAAAGGAAAACTGACTCAATCGTTAACTTACTGACCGACATATTATCAGCCTACAGCCCAAAGTAGTAGAATGAAAAATGTAAGCTTAAGAGTATTAAAGGAGAGGTCAGTTTGTATGAAAGTTTGTCAGTTTGTATGAAGATAAATCGATCAAAAATTGATTGACTGAAAACGAAGTGCGACAGGTTAGCTTGTGTGATAAAAGAAAACCTCAGATATTGTTCGATGTAAAATATTCCAAACTTTTACTATTGGATAAAAGTTGAAGTGAATCAGCGCTGTAAATTAGTATAAAAATATTTTAATAATAATATAGTAATAATATTAGATATTTTGTTTGTTTTGGAACGATTTACCTCAAGTAGGTTTTGAACTTATTAGACAGATAAAAAAGTCAAGCACTATTTATTTTTTCTCAATATAGGCTCTATTTATTTTTTATTCCGAAAAATCCAAGCAAATCATCTGGTAAATTATAAATCGTCAAACGTTCCAGAAACCTCAATAAAAGAACTGGTAAATTAAATAGAAGCCGTTTATAATGTCTCACTCACGGTTACTTGACCGAGTTTCGTCAAATTGTTTAATTACTTAACTAAAAAGTTCACTTTCGGTTCCCGACTTGTTTTATATTATAATGTTACGAATAAAATCCGGGTCACAGATTGCAAAGCGAATTCTAATTAATTATTATTAATGATGATATTATTATGATATTGTAAAATATTAACTTACATTTAATTTTGTACGAATGCTAGATATATTTCTCAATACTTAATACATATTATAAAATGTTCAAGTTGTTAATTAGGTAGCAAATGGGTGTAAATTTTACAAATTTTTTAACTATTTAGTTTCCTGGTGGATTCCTGTTCATGTTATTTTTTATTGTTTTTATGCCTCTTGTATTAAGATTTGTTCGCACTGTTATTTACTTGCCTATGTAATATGTATACTTACCTATCAATATAATGTATTCATGAATGAAATAGGATGATATCAATCAGACAAATAGTTTATTGTGAACAAATTAACATTTCAGAAGCCCCATCTGTTAAGGCAATTAGGGAAAATAAATATTTGCTAATTATTTGATGGAGCCTCCCTCGCTCCACAAATACGTTCATATTTAATACTTACTGAATATTCAATAAAACTAGCCAATGTGTTTAACATTTTATTGAGTTACTAGCGGTCCGCCCCGGCTTCGCTCGTGGTACATATTTCGCAATAAAAGGTAGCCTATATTCTTTCTCAGGGTCTAAAGATTGTCTGTGCCAAATTTCATCAAAATCGGTCCAGTAGTTTATGCGTGAAAACCATACATACATACATACAAACTTTTCCTCTTTATAATATTAGTATAGATAGTATAGATTGATGCATGTTTTTTCTATAGAAATTAATTTTACTTTTGTTACTCGAAAGTTGCTAACTTGCATTATAAAGATGAAGAAGTATAATCCAGAAAGTGTAAATCATGTTTGTGTATAGGTATTAATTTGTTTTATAACAATTAATAGAATAACAGTTAAAATCCTCATTGGTGAGTAGTTGAGTGATTATTATATATAAGTCGAAATGCCAATGTATAATTTACTAAACTCTTTCTGATGAGTCGAAAATATTCAGAACAAAAAATTGTTTTAATGTTAAAGAAAATTAACTTTAATAAATGATTACCCAGGCATTATACAAGCAATCTTATGATAATCCAACACAATGATTACATCGATATACACCCAAATATTTCCCTGACGTGACGAATGTTCGAATATTCCAGCAAATTACTCCATTTTCTCGAAAATAATCGAGAGCACAAGCCGGCGCAAATTACCTGTTAAATGTTCTGATTAGGTAGAAGTTGTAACTATTTGTCGCTAGATGTCGCTGTACCGAAAACGTGTGTTTTTGCATCGCGCTATTGAAATTGTTTTGTGAAAACATATAGTTGTTTGAAATAATAAATTTTTTGTTGACCGAGTCACCAATGAAGCCCTGCGTCACCTTCCTCCGCGAGCCAT
>CAJQZM010035980.1:0-16254 GCA_907164665.1 Colias nastes | reverse complement strand
TGCAGCATATCTATCTAAATGGTATTGCTCAAATATTGACCAGTGTGTTATGGCTAAACCTGTCCGTTCCACAAACAGATTTTCCTCTCTAAATTATGGATTTGGACTGTCCATAATGTTGCGTAATAATTTGTATGTTAATGGGAATATTCATTTATTTATTATCATAAATAATAATACCATATCTTAGAAGTGCAAAGTGATGATGATGACTATGAAATTTCCTGAAAAATAATATTCCTGGAATCTTTCTGTGTGTTATATTAGTCAGTTTAACCTTGTTGTATACTTTGATTAATTATTGATTTAATAATACTGAGTCATGTTGTTTAAATCGTTGGTTATATCTATTAGGTAATTGATAAAAAAACACTACCTGTAACACAAATACAAAATGAATCATATTGCATGAAATCATACAATACGTCACACTTAAAAACATATAGTCTTACATAGAGTAATAGTATTTTGAAATGAAAATGTGAGCTTATTTGTATAATATATATAATTAAAAAAAAAAAATGACAATTTAGATACCAGTGTCATTTTTAAATAACATACATTTGATCAAAATTTATTACATACATAGCTTGGAAAGTATACGTGAAGTACATCGTAACATATTAAGTACATGTTTGTTCATAATGTCAACTACACAGTAATTCTTCTCAACTTTTTTAAATATTTTTACGGGTATCGAACCCGCTCCCTCTATCGGTAAGTAGTACTAACCACTAGGTACACTTAAGGCCATATAAAAGCTATTATTGACCAAGTTGTGTACGGTTGACGACCTGTAACACAACGCTATTCTAGTGAAACGCTATGCTATGGATAACATTGTTATTGAAATTTTAGTACCGATTTGTGGAACTAGGTCATAGTTTGGTGCATTTTGATAAATATTAAAGCTGTTTATCCTAATATAGGTATACTAGCTGTCCCGGCAAACGTGGACTTGCTCTTATAACTTGAGTATGAAAAATAGATGTTGGCCGATTCTCAGACAAAATTTAATGAGAATAAGTCCAGCCGTTTCGGAGTAGTATGGTTACTAAAATTGTGACACGAGAATTTATAAAGAGATTAGCTGTTTATTAGGAAGGCTTATAGTAAACATAGATTGGACTATAATGTGCATTGTAATATGAACCACGATGTACGCATCATCGCGATATATGAAATACTAGCTTTCCGCCGGCGGCTCCGCCCGCGGTTTCAAAGAAAAACTCGCATAGTTCCCGTTCCCGTGGAATTTCCGGGATAAAACCTATCCTATATTACTCGTGGATAATGTAGCTTTCGAACGGTGAAAGAATTTTTAAAATCGGTCCAGTAGTTTATGAGCCTATTCATTACAATCAAACAAACAAACAAACAAACTACACTAATATTATAAAGTTTTCCTCTTTATAATATTAGTGTAGACGTAAGAGAACTGCGAATTATTTTTAAAGTTATTGTGTTAAAATAAACAGTTTTATTAGTAAAGTAGATGAAACTACGTCCGTATATGATTTCGATGATATTTATATATTTATGCCTCTGATACTCCTTTGCTTTTGAAAGATGACTTTATCATAAAAAATAAAAGAGAGATAAAAAAAACTAATAATCCGCATCAAAAATTATGTTTTTTTAGAAAATGTATTTTTGAGCTTAATGCCTGCTCATTCCGTGTTAAAAGTTGCAAATATACTGCATGAGAAATTATCTAGTCATGAACTATCGCTGAGTGAAAGTTGTGAAAGTAAAAATAGGTCTTGCTGTTTCAGAGAATAACTGTAACACACATACAAATGCACATATTAAGAAGCTATTATTTTGATGTTTAAAAATGTAGTCCACAGATAATTACTAATTTTATGTTAAGAAAATAATTGTCTACATTTTTATTAGTTTTTTGTAAATTATCGAATACTAGCTTTCCACCCGCAGCTTCGCCCGCGCAGTCAAAGAAAAACCCGCATAGTTCCCGTTCCCGTGGGATTTCCGTGATAAAACCTATCCTATTTCCCGGGGTAAAAAGTAGCCTATGTCCTTTCTCGGGTATCAAAATATCTCTATACCAAATTTCATGCAAATTGGTTCAGTACGGCGTGATTGAGTAACAGACAGACAGACAGAGTTACTTTCGCATTTATAATATTAGTATGGATTTAATGCGAATAAAAATGTCGATAGACAATAAAAATTGGCGTCAAGGCTCTTCTGAGAATATGCAACAAAAAACAATAGTGTAAATTAACACATTTGTTCGCAACATGCATTATTATGCATTTACTAAACGGGCCAAAATATGAATATTTATAAACGTTATTAATATAGAGAAGAGAATATATTGTATTCTTATTGTATACGATGCACATAGTAGTAATACGACAGTTTTTCAACTCAATATCTCAATTTCAAACACACATTTTCAATTTTATTACACATATTTCAAACATGTTCTTTGCGTGTGACCTCTGATTTCCGCTCGATAAAATTAAGAAACGTTATCTAAAAGGTTTTAGGCTTTAGCGCTTGCTGATAAAATCACTGATAGCCTACTTTATACCTTTTGACGTATATTTTCATTTATTATATGCCATTTTAACTCACAAATAAATTAAACGAATTTTCCAGATAGCTGTGAAACTAGCACTAAATATTTTAAACGTACCCTAATACTAAAAAGTAAAACAGTCTCATTTACCTATCATATTTGTAGCAGACCTAACCACGGACATAAAATAATGGAGGAAAACAATTTTGTTCAAAGCACAACAGGCATGATCATATATTTCTGCTCGTTTATCAAACATGCTTTATCATTGAAGACCCATATTATACGGCTAACAAGCGTACCTTTTTCTATATTAACACAAGAAACGACACTGTAATGGGCTCATTTAGTCATTATTTCAGTAAAGGTCATCGCATAGATGTCAAGACCACCGCGTGAGGTCGCACTGAGCCGTGATTTAGTGAAAATTTAGCAATGCGCAAACATAATAGAGATATTTTTTGCATTTTTGTATTAAGCCAGGGCTAATCTTTTGTTTTTTGCAACGATAAAACTGTTCTAATTTCCGAGAATTTTTTCAGTGAGATAATTAAAATACGGTCTCTTCAACTAGATTATCCCTTGTCATATCTTGAATAAATTTAAGACTGACTATTCCCAAGTCTATATTAGATAGGCCAAAATATCAATGATCGGTAACCGGCCAAAAAAATGATCGTGCCTTGCGTTGCTTAACACCATTTCTTTAGACATAGTAGTAGACATAAACTACAGTCACCATTACAATTCAAAAATAACGAGGAAACATTCATTTACCATTTAAAAAGTATCCCTAACTTCATAATACACATTTTAAACATCTTGGACATAGTAAGTCATATTACGCAATCGAGCCCACCGTTCGACAGCGGCAAGTTCAATGTCCCGTGATAACGAAACAGCTGATCCGATTTTATTGAGCGCGATAAATGTCCGTTACAGCTGTGATAAAAACAATTGTGCCAAGATCGTCTTAGGGCCGATTTTTCAATGCCCAGATAAACAGCTAGATAGACTTTATTCTTCAGTTAACAAAATATTCAATTTTTCAATAGACGAATAGGACTTATCTATCTAATAACTACGTTATTTGAGGAATAAATCTATTTGCCGCTCCAACGGCCAGATAGCGCGCTATTCGACGAATAGGCGTTTGATTTGACAACTGACGCGTCAAATTTGGGATATTTTCGTATGTAATAACATAGAGCATAGAATTATTAACAATTAAGCCTCTTTCTATATAATTATTATCAATTAAAATCATATTGAAATTGATGTTTTTGGTAGTATTGATGACCATGCCATTGAAAATTTGCCGAACGCTGCCTTTATGTCGTTTCCATCGTAAAATATATAAATTTAAAAACAAATTTAATCAAAACTCTTTACTCGAAGCAAAACAACAATCAACAATCATAGAACACAAGACAAACTTAAAATGCACTCGTGAGTCATAATGACGGTTGTTGACAACTTGCAAGAGTTGACTCTTTCCCGCTCTAACCTGACTAATTTAATATTATGTTTGTTTCGCCACTCCGAGAGCAGAGCTGCCAATATGGAAATATTTGGTCAGATAGTTATTCATCAAATAAATCACGATTGAAAAATAGGCGAGCCGTTATGAGTTAGATAAACAATTGAATAAATCTATTCGAGGGGTAGTTATTAGACTGTTTATCTCGGGATTGAAAAATCGGCCCTTAATCTTCGTATTTATTCCTAAAAAAATGGTAGTCTAGTAATATAAAATAATTTTCTTTGAAGCATTATCATCATCATGCACATTAGTATTGAGGAAAAATTTACCTTCGCCCATCTTAACTAATCTATACTTATTATTATAAAGCTAAAGAGTTTGTTTGTTTGTTTGAACGCGCTAATATCGGGAACTACTGGTCCGATTTGAAAAATTATTTCGGTGTTAGATAGCCCATTTATCGAGGAAGCATATAGGCTATATATCATCACACTAATTAAAAAAAAAAATTTGCAGATTTTCGGCGGTATGGCGGCCATTTGGAATCGTCCGAAAAGTATGGCATGGCGATTTTCGTAAATGGCTGCACGATGATGATTACCTGTGCAAAAGTTAGCCTGGTACAAATGGTTGAATTGTTTTTTTTTAAATCAACGCATTCGCGTTGGTATGGCGGGCTGTAAGTCACACCGGAAAAGTATGGCATGACACTACCGCCTACATCTTTTTTGTGGGCTATCGGTAAATTATAAAATTTTTGTGTTACAAATCGTTTGACTTTCGCTATTTATCCGACGAGTTCGACTAACGCCCACGCGACTAGTCCGCCGGTACCAGCGTTCTGACCATCATTTTTCTTTTTGTCATTGCGTACTAAGACCCCTGTAAAACCGCCATCCTGTTACAAATGACCCGAAATTTTGTGTCAGTATCTCCCGGCCTATGTTAACACCCCTCCTATGTGTTCACTACGTAAAGTAAATATGATTTTCAGTACCGTAAGAGTATTATATAACCAATATCCCCATGCTTATCATAAGATAAGGATTTTGCACAATTTGCAAACGACATGATGGATAAGTTTTGACCTCCGAGCCAAACGAGTAATAACTATTTTTGTATTATCTTTCGCACTTATTCAAAATATCGTTTATATAAGAACAGCTAAGCTTACTAAAAGCGTAATGTAAAGTTCCAGAAATCTTAACAGATACACACACTCATACATATAAAAGAATTTTACACACACAATCACTTATACTAGGAGTCACACACACACATACACGCGCGCCTACGTGTCAATACATACACACAAGAAAACTATAACAATACTCCAATTCTTACCTGATGAGGATATCCAATATAGCAATGGTCGATATTCCACAGCCACACTTTATCCCACAGTATATACACGCCAAAACTAAAGTTGCACACGTAAAACGTGAACTTCCACAGGTTCTCGCAGAACTTGACGAGCGTGGAGGGCTTGTCCTGGCTCCGGCGGAGTCGAAACCAGCGCTCCACCTGCCGCTCCGTCATGTCCAGCTGCTTCGCTAACGCGCATAGCTGGAAATAGGCAAAAAATCAGTATAAGGAAAATAGAGTGGTATGGTCATCACCTGGGGCCACCTCATCGTTGAAAATTAATACAAAAAGATTAAGTAGTATAGAAAACACCTGTCTACCTCGTGGTTGAAGACCAAAAGTTTGAGATATCGCTTATTGTTTAGGGTGAAGAGACGTGAACGTTTATAATAATTACGTAGGATATTTAATAGCCAATTTAAAAAGAAGGCAAGTTTGTAATGAACTGTTAGAGCAAGGGAGATGTTAGGAATATAGAGATACTGATCATAATATATTCCTAGGTGTAATTCCTCTAGAGTCTAGACTGTTTTAATGGAAATGGGCGGCATAAGGGCTAGACATAATTTTTTACGGCTTCTCGTAAACCAATTGGTTTTCTGGAAAAAACGCTACCTTAGCGATAAAATTGCCTGTAGTTTCAACTTTGTTATTATGTTATGTTGTTCGTATATTTGCTCACCTATAATAGTTTTTTCACCAGTACATATTTTTTTGATTGACTGAATGTATTTCATCCTTGACAAAACAACAGTACGTTAACAAAGTATAATTAGAAATAGTTACGCACTATTTAACTTAATCTGTTTTATGAGGTAGGTAATCCCGCTGGCCAAACCTGAATAAATAAATAAACGTGTAAAATCAAAAGTGCAAAAAGAAACAGACGCATATTAACTGGACTTTGATTTTGTATTGTTATTTAATTAAAATGTTGAATGAATACTTTAAACAATTTTTACTGTTTAACCTTATGTACCTACATATTTTGTGTATATTTAGGGTTACCTACACATAAAAAATAAAGGAGATAGCCCGAAGCTAATAGCGAAATATAGGATAGCCAACCATGTTAATGTACCAAGAAAACGTAATATTCATTACATACAGTAACATCTTCTGAGGTTAAGTAAAACATTAGGTACATTGACTGATCTCGTTTCACGCGTGAGATTACAGAGTAGGAGTATTCTATTACGGAACAAATTGTTGTAACGGAAATGTGTTTAAAATTCGTGACCCAATTCTTAGATGCCTTATATTACCAATGCCCTTGAAATCCTACGTAGATATAAGACTAGTGGGAGTCCAATATTGCTTGCTTTAGTATTTGGACAATATTCATTGATGCTTTTAAGGACCAGTAGCTGAAAAAGATGCATTTTTGTTGTGTCCATAGTCGGAAAATGTGAGCCGTTTATGAAAGCGTTCAGTAAGATTACTGAAAAGGGCAGATGCCTTTCTTAAGAAAATGTTAAAATTTGAGAATTGAATAGAGAAAGAAAGATTGATTTAATTTAAAATATACTACTCTTTCATATTGCTGAACCGTGGTACCATCTTTATTCCATCAGAAAATTATTATACAAGAAACAGTGTGTGCACATCTCAACAGCAAATTTTGATGGCATTTGGTAAAAACCTACACTCAATATCTAGGTTAATTTTCATCACAAAAAGCATTGATTTGTCCGAGAAACACTTCGAAGGGCAGATAAGGTTCTTTACCATAAACCATACATATTAATAGGTTTTGGAAACTTAACTTAGATAAGCAAATTTAAGCCTCATATTACTCAACCGATAAATACATGAAAAATACATTAAATTAACTGATCCAAAACCAGTATTCCAACGCACTATAAGAATTTGAACATAGTTTTATTATCGTGCGAGGCACATTATTGTTTCTTGTGTAAGCTGTTTTAATTAATAGCGTCGTGAATTAATTAAAAATGTAACAAATGGCTATTTAGGTTAAGTAGGATATGTTACATTTTTTTTTAGTCACATAACCTACATCTAAGACCTACATACATAGTTTTACTAATATAATTTATAAATAACATTATAAGTACTGAGGAGTGGTAATCGTAAAGGACTTTTTTATGAATGATAAACTATAAAGAGACTACAAAAGTAGCATAATATGTGCATGGGTATTCAACACTTCATATCTTCCTGCACCAAAACTTATCCCGATTAATTCATAACAAACATCTAAGTTTTTGTGTTTATCAATTAATTATTGAATAGTACGATAACTACTATAGTAGGTTCAGAGAATTATCTAAGAAGTTTTTATACAGAATTAAAGTCTTATTTTCACAGAACATCTTATTTTATTACACGCGGAGAATATAGCTTGTGTTCTATAATAGCGGTTTCAGGCCATTTATACTTACATAATCGTACGACTACATAAAAAATAGCATAATTTATTCAGAAATCGACCGTATTTATATGAGTGTAAGTTTGACATTAAATCGACAATGTTTGTTATAGAAAATAGGTTTTTGTCCGTTACAATACATGAACCATTTGTAAGGCTTAGTGCCTACTTAAACATCAGTTAAAGTGCTATTTCATTGATTACTTACTAGCTTCATGCTATAAGCTTTCCATCAGCGGCTTCGCCCGCGTACTGCTAAGTCAGAGAAAACCCCCATACCTAGGTAGTTTCCGTTTCCGTGGGATTTTCGGAACAAAACCTATCCTCTGTCCTTTGTCAGGTCTCAAGCAATCTAGGTAGGTACTGGGTATTTCATCCGAATGAGAGTGAAGAAGAGGCAGACGCACAGTTACTTTCGCATTTATAATATTAGTTAGGTTATATTCATAAATGAAAATAATAGGTAGTATATTATTAATTAATTTAAAATTTTAATTGTCATTATCAGCCTGAATTTATTATTGATAGTTGACTTACAGCTAAGGTACTAATTTTTTTTTATTTTACTAGAACCTCCTGTAAATAACAAACAGAAGGTGACTAAAGGAAGTATAATTCTTTTTTTTTAATACCTAAATACTTAAACTGAATTATTTGAACAAAACATGGATGGATGGTTAGAACATGTAGTAGGTATGAGTTATGACTATGGTATTTATGTAAAAGTACGACGAACTGCGATTTTCGCACGACCTCAGTAATTTTCTTCATAATCATCCTTTTAAACTTTTTGTATGTTTCCACTGGTGATGTATAGATATTGCTATTTTGGTGCAAAGAAATCCGACATACTTAGAAAAGATAACAGAAATAAAAAACCCCACTGCAGCTAGGTATATTCTGCTGTAATTTATACGACTTTGTTTTACACAGATAATTAAAGCAGTACAAAATTAATTTTAAACAGTAACAATGTCGAATTTAAAGTACTTAGGTATCATGTTAATTTCTCAATGTATATTCACATAATATACGTAAACAAAATTGATTTTGAATTTTACGTAAAACTACGTAAGTACAATTGTTTAAAGAAACATACCTATTTCTTACTTTAATTTAATTAATTTAAAAAGGTTAATTAATGTTATTACCCCCAAAAGATTAACATAACACCTCCTCATATAAACAACGCTAAGGTATACAATTTATTGTTTAATTACGCAAATGTGTTATATTTACCGAATTTTTTAAAGTATTCGTAAGTATATTTAATACCTACGAATCCATATTTAGGGTTCCGTACCCAAAGGGTAATTACTAAGCCTCCGCTGTCTGTCTGTCTGTCTGTCTCCAGGCTGTATCTCATAAACCGTGATAGCTAGAGAGCTGAAATTTTCACAAATGATGTATTTTCGTTGCCGCTATAACAACAAATACTAAAAATTAAAATATTAAAGGGGATCCCCATACAATAAATGATTTTCTATTATAGATGATAGTAAGGAACCCTTTGTGCGCAAGCGCAACTCGTACTTAGCCGGTTTTTTATATTGTTACAATGCAAACAACTATATCTTACGATCGAGGTTCATGTAAAAAGGCCTGTATTCAATACTTATACTAATTATCTTAAGAAATGCATGTTATTATAACATTCAACATAAACGTGTTAGTTAAATAGCATCATAGTTATTTGCACATGCCATTCATAAAATCATAAATAGTATGCTGAGTATTCCGAGGGCATATTTGCTAGTGAATATTATAATACATATACCTATTATAATTAATGATAAGCTGAAAACAGGTAACTTGTAAATTGCCTTAAATTAACCTGTTGACAACCTCAACCTCTTATTTGTCTTCAGGATTATGAAAAATTAATCGTCATGGGAGGAATAAACATAGGTAAAAAATATGGATTTGTTTAAGATTTTAAACTGTATAATTCATATTATATGCAGTTTATAACGCATACACTCATAAAAATATCAAATCTCGTAAAGAACCAAGTTCCCTGATCTAAAATACGAAACGAGAGATGTCCTGACTTCCATCTTTCTTTACCTAACTATCATCTAATTTCTAGCAGATCATGCAATAGTTCTATGAAATAGCCAATGCACTTATATGTTAGTCAGTCCGCTTTTAATTGGGTCAGGTGGTTATGAAAACGCTCTGTTTCAACCCGAGAGGTACAGTAGTAATCCTGGCTGTATTAACCCCTCACGCGTCCTACTATAACATACTGATTTAGTTACGAGCAAATAATGTACGTAGGACGCGTGAAGCTTTAACGGCGTGTCGATTTACAGAGCATGATTAAATTACTTATAAAGGGGGAGCATATATTCGTCAATGATAGTACATATATTCAGCCGCAGGTGTTACTATAATTCATACGGGTTGTAAAGTCGGATTGATTATACCACTGAAAAGATCGTTTCTACGAATTCTATTTTTGGATCACATTAGCATAATCTATCCTAATATTTTAAAGCTGAAGAGTTTGGTTTGTTGGTTGAACACGCTTATCTCATGAACTATATAGGTCTGATTGTAAAAATTATTTCAGTGTTAGATAGGCAATTTATCAAATCATTGAGGCTATAAATCGTCACGCAAGGGCCAATAGGAGTGGAGCAATGCGGGTAAAACTACGGAGCACAGCAAGTAACTTATAAAAACCTTACAAAAACAGTCTCTTCGGGAGAAGCAGCTAGTATAATACAATAATTATTACAATACGACCCGCATCTCGGAATCGAACACAGTACTTGTAGTCGACCATTTAACGACCATGAGGGGCTATTAATGGGGCAGGCGGATAAACTATTCCTGTTTTAATTCTTTACATAAGTAGTAAAATTATCTTGCCTAATGAAAGTTAATGCAAACATGAGGATTGAGAAAAATAGCTAAGCTGCCTTATATTATACAATATGAGGAATGATAAATAAGGAGGCATTTTAAAGTTAATCATTTTAAAGAAGCAAATTTTTTTAATGAATGGTCAAATAATCATTCATATATTACATTACGATATCTAATAAAATTTAAATTCTCTTTAAGTATTAAAAATACTTCTTATTCTTCTTATACTTCCCTATCTATACTAATATTATAAAGCTGAAGAGTTTGTTTGTTTGTTTGAACCTGATTTTAAAAAAGGGTTTTTCTAAAGGGTTCTCATGTATAGGTACATAGATAATTATAAGCTGGTTTCTCAATAGAGTACTGATTTGGTTAAGGTTTGAGAAAGCATAGGTCACATGCTAGAAAATATTTAAGCAACATCTAAGCATGGTGCGAGATTTTCTTACATCAAACGCTCAATTCAGAAACCGGTCTATTACTACAAACTATGAAATTATTATAAGCATGTAACCCCATTATTGTAAATTGTCAAATTCTAAAGGTAATTTCTTAACAGGTGGAAAACTATACTAATTATAAAGTTGAAGAGCACTAATCTCAGGAACTACTGGTCTGATTTGAAAAAGTATTTTGGTGTTAGATAGGCCATTTATCTAGCCCATTGAGGAAGGTTATAGGCTATATATCATCACCCTAAGACCAACAGGAGCGAGCAATGCAGGTGAAACTGCGGAGCACGGCTAGTGATTAATATCTTCTCTACAGCTGGTGACAAGTAAAAAAATCTTCTTACCTGCTTAGGTGTTTTAGGTCCTGCCCTATAAGCTGCTTCAAGTTTGGGGTTCTCTGGCGCCCGTCGTGGTCTGCTGTCTTTTATGCCCAAGTACTTGCCGAAAGGGGCATAGAAAAACCTAAAATGTAAGCTTATATTAGACAGTGTTTGTTGTTTTTTATTTGGTCTTGTTTACTGCTTAACCCATTGAGCCCCCAGCGGCCCGATCGGTCCAAGACACAATAGATTTTCTATTGTGTCTGTGATTCCGGGGGCTGAGTTATTAATATAATTTATGCTTTAAATAATATTAAGGATGAATATTGTTTAAAGTAATCGATATATGAAACTTTTTATACCTAAACTTCAGTCAAGCCTGTATATATAATGGACATAAAATCAGATTTATTAAAATTTTGAAAATCAGGATAACCGTTATAACCCCCCAATGCTGACATACATTCAAAATTAAAATTATAACTGAAAATTAAAATCTTTCTTTTATATTTCCTTTAAATGTATGCGACATGGAAGATTACAGATGATACCATAATGTTATCTTACTCTATTCCTATAAATATCACGTTAAATAAAATTTGCATTTAAATTGCATGCTAATGATAAAACCATAAAAGTACCATTTTCCTCAACTAGACTTTTGATAAAGAGATAAGATTAACCAAAATTCATCTCAAATGTTTGTCATACAATCAACATAATAATCAACAGATGTACATACAATCATATTTCATGTTTACAAACAGATTTTGGAAGCATAGTTTTAAGATTTGAAAATGCAACTGCGAATTCTTCAGACTCCCACATGATACAGAGTATGTATTCCATAGGTACTGATAGTCTGACATAATATTTTTTTTTTATTACCTAGTAGGTGTTTTTTTTTTTTTCGTTTTCTGCACATTGGATTGTACTGTAATTGATTTGGGTAAATTTTAATACCTACACTAGTTCATACAGTATTATGATCTCCGTAAATAAAATTGAAAGTAAAGTTATATTTTTATCACAACAAAACCTGTAAATTGTAAAATAATACAACATTTATTATTTAAATTACTTTTATCATTTATCAAGAACACTCAATAGCAGGCATATTAAAATATGTTTATATATACTTTAATACCACTTTCCAGGTATCAAATTACAACTTTAAAAATTAATTTTAAATTCTATAGATATAATCTAAACTAAAGCTATGATAAGCAAATATCTAGTAAAATTTCATGCAAATATATTATCATATGAGAGATTTATAGTATTTTTTCTTTATCTTGACATTATCAGAGTAACTGTTATCATTTACTCATTTAATCAAATTAAATGATATTTTAACTATAAGGAAATACCTATTGTAGCTATAAAATATTCAAGATAACACTAGTCTTAATATTTTGTACTTAGTGATTGAGACAACTATGTCCAGTTTTATCTGTCTAAATCACACATAAATTGGAACTAAACAATCACATCATGAAAATTTAGATCAATTAAAAGCAGATTCAACAAAAACCATTCTGTCGTCATTTAAACTCTTATTTATTTAGTATTGATAGCTACTTAAATATATACTGTAAATATTATCAAGAGGGAAGTGAATTCATAATTATTAATAATGTGTATGCACATAATATTATGTTAAACATGAACATGTTAATAATTAATATTTGATACCTGAATTGGCATTTTTCTGTGTTACTTTTTAAGTGTAATAAGAAAAATATAATGATTATAACTAATAACATGCTAACGATTTCTTGTTCTAATCCTTTTAAGGAATCCCAAGAAATGCACGATTCCCATTTCAAAAAGGTATCGCAGCGTATTTCTAATGATGCGATTATAGAATGAAATGAATATTAATAAATCATGTTTCACATTCGGCAATTTTTAAATACGCCCCCGGACTTGTAACGTGAAAAATATTCGTGAATGAACCCACGTTTTTTCGACGAGTAATTGAAATATTTGGCACTTACCTTTCTAATACATAGCGTAGACTTATAAAAGCAAGCGCTAACGGTATAGGAAAGAAAACATGCCGATGGTCCGTATAAATTACAGTCTTATCCGGGCCAGGCGCAATGTCAGCCCAAGTTGTATTAGGCGGTAACCAAACATATTCACTCCAAAATGTATTTATTACCGACTGAAGCATTATAACACGTATTAATCACTTTACTGAATTCACCACTCAGTTCGTTATAAGGAAAATATAACTAAAAATAATAAATTACTTTTCACTACCGCAGGCGACCACCACATTCGTTTGACGGATAGAGTTATGACCATGGGGGGGACACTTAAAACAAGCTGTCAAATCATCCACTGAATTGAAAATAGCACTCTCTAACGACACCATCCGAAATTACTAAGCAATTTATATTTACTCAAGTATCCTGCAGATGGCAGTATGACAAATTTGATTAAAATGCCGAAAAGAATTCAGGAATATGACGGAATATGACGTTTGAATTTTGTTTTTTTCTATATTATACAAAATAATTTTATCATGATTTTATTTTTATGTGAATTTAACAGTTTAGTTCAGTTTAGTTTTTAGTTTAGTTTTTTTAGCAGTTTTTATAATTTTCTTTATTTTAATATTCCACCAATTTCCACATATGGAAAGAAATCCTGAGCGTTTCAAGGCCTGGGTTCATATTGTTGGTGGCAAATTGGAAACACCATCAGACTATGAATATTATAAGAAGAAGGTCTCTATCTGTGATATTCATTTCCGTGATTGTGATAAGAATCGGAATAATCGATTAAATTATATGGCTATTCCTACACTACATCTTCACGGTAAGTGAAAGCTGCCTTAATAACTCCCTTTAATTTGCTCCACATCTGCTACTGCAACTATGTGTCGAGTTTTGTGTAAGGCAAGTTTATTCCCCATGGTTATTTTGTAAGTAGGTAGTAGTTTTTTTTATTGCCCTTGGTGGATGGTAAGTGGTGACCACCTTGAGGTATAAGTTCTTCAGTATCACATGCTAGTAATTTCACTGGCTGCTTTACCCTACATATCATAGTTGCATAGTGGATAATGTAAAGGTACCCATCCTGATGTAACCACATATATAATTTAAATTTTTCACTGTTGCAGGTGATTTATCTTCAACACAAGTGGTCACTGTGCCTGCTCCTGATTTAGATCATTCATTACCACAGGTGACACTGCCACTTCCAGAAGCTTCAACTGAAACAGTTACAGGTACACTTCTAAGACTACTTTTATTTTCACATTGTGAAAGCTACCTCTATGAACAATGCAAAACAAACTTAATTTTGCGGTTCAACTCCTAGAAACAGCTACTGTACCAACCACAAATAATGAGTTTGTCGCCCTTTTTTCGAATTCCATGCGAACGAAGTCACGGGCTCAGATAGTTTGATATAAATTTGGATATAATTGACCATTTATCATATTATAACTTGACATAATTTTATTTGTTATTCAACATTATTGTAAATAATGGCATGCTGTTGTTTCAGGTTCCATCTCTCAAAACGCAATAATAGCAGAACATTCGTACTGCATACAGTCAGACAAAGCAGTTTTGAAGAATAAAAGTGAGTATATCAGTGGGATAAAGGAGTGCAATGATGGCCGTAGCCATTGTTTACCCTCGGCAAAAGCCTTGAAAAGATTACTGGCAAAAGTGGAGATAGAAAGTGGAATGAACAAAGCAGTATTTTTAAAAATGAAGGAAACAGTGAAAGCCTTGTCTCCCCAAGATATACGACTATGCTGTCTAATATTCGACGAGATGTCGATAACACCCCAAATCCAATACGACGCGGCCAAAGACAAACTAAAAGGTTTTGCTTGGGGCAGCAAAACCTTTGCTGATCATGTCCTAGTATACATGGTCAAGGGTATTAGAAAAAATTTTAAACAGCCAGTGGCATATTACTTTACCAGTTGTTTAAAGAAAAGTAATTTAAAGGAAATAACCCTGAATATTATCAGGTATGTTCAGAGGACAGGTTTAAATGTTTTGTGTACAGTTTGTGACCAAAGCGCCACAAATGTAGCTGCAATCAATGAAATGATTGAAGAAACAAAAAGAAAATACTTCCAGCAAAACAAAGAGTGGCGACACAGTATAATAGAAGTAAGTGGCAAACAAATAGTTCCGTTGTTCAAACAAATGTTCCAAAAAGCAAAATAAAGGATAAAATTTACATGCTTGCTGATATAATGGTAGAATACCCGTTTACTTGTAATTATCATGAAGATCAATTAAAAAAATATTTTAATAACACGGTAGCTAATGTTTTAATATATAGTAATTGGTGCCGTACAATCAATAGGATATTATCAGGCAAAATCAAATATGATGGTGAGGATGAAATCAAACTGGCAGCACAAGCATATTATGTGAAGCATAATAAATTTAATAAATGTAATAAATAAAATATCGAACTTGTTTTTTTTCATCACCTAAAATTATTTCTTGCTAAGAACGGCTACTGTTTTAATATCTAGCTGAACCTTTACACCAGTAGTAATGGTTATGCTAGATATTTAACAGTAAATACTACAAATAGAGAGGTTTCGTATGTTGTTTAATATACGAAACCTCTTTACTTTGTAGTATCTACTGTTAAATATCTAGCTTAATCTTTGCTACTGGTGTAAAGGTTCAGCTAGATATTTAAACAGTAGCAGCTGTTATCTATATAGATACATTATTTTTGGATGGCATTAACAGATGGCACTAGTGATTGACTTGACATTAGAGGTCGGCATAAAAAAGAACTAAGACGGCTCTCTATTTCCAATATAT